>CM062929.1:68011188-68276188 GCA_031878705.1 Tapirus indicus
AGGCTTTCCCACTCATCTGGGCCCAGAGTCAGAGCTGGTGATCTGGGCCGAACCAGGAAAAGGCCAGGTGTCCCACTCTGCCTGTGGCCCTGAGCCTCTTCCCTTCTGTGGAACTCAGTTTACCCATCTGTAAAAGGCAGAATACGGTTAGACTGTATTCTCTGCAGACCCTTCATTGCTTGTGACCAGTACATTACTGTCAGTATTGGAAGTGGACATGAGCCCTGGGGGTCTGGACTCCTTGGACTTCAATCCCAGCCTCCCTTGGACATCTGGACTACGGGTAAAACAAAAAAATCCAGTGGATCCACTGACCTATGATTAGGGGGGCAGCCTACTTTGTGTTTTCTGCAGGTGTCTGGAATGGGAAAGAAGGAGGATCAGTTGCCCCCTAGGATCATGACTGCCCACGGCCCCCCAAGCTGGGCATTGTGAGAAACTTACCTCCCACCCAGCACACTCTGGGCAGGACTCCGGCTGAAGGACGCCACCGACATGGATAGGCCAGAGGTCCGGGCATCTGTTTCCGCAGAATTGGGGATGGGCTGCAGTAGACACTTCTCACTCCTTGGCTCAGCCACCTCCACTCTTTTCCCAGTACCTCTTGGGGCAAGAGGCTGAGATGTGCCTGGTGTAGTGAGCTGACACATGGGAGGAGAAACCAAGGCCTCTGACCTCCAAACCCCTTGACCATAGACCCCCTAGACCACTCCTCTGCTTGCGGCTCTCCACTCCTCACTTCCTCTCTACTCCTCAGTCTCTCCCCTGTTTAAAACTCACCAGTGGCTTCTCATCACATCCAGAATGCGATCCAAAGTTTTCCTGACAGTCTCCTGCCTTCCAACCCCTCCTCACTCACTTCACTCTAGCCACACTGGCCTCCTTTCAGCTTCTGGAAAATGCCAATCTCTTTCCCACCTCAGGGCCTTTGCACATGCTGTTCCCTCTGCCTGGAGTGCTCTTCCCTCAGAATAGAGCATGGCTGGCTCCTTATCATTTAAGTCACTGCTCAAAACTACCTCCTCAGAGGGGTCTTTCCTGATCCCCTAAGAAAAGCAGTCCCTCCCATCCATTTTCACAGCTCCCCATTTCTGTCATGCCCTTTCCCCAAGCTATAACTTTTTATAGTTGGTTTGCTCAGTGGCCTTCTTCCCCACCCATCAGTGAGCTTCAAGAGGGCAAGGACCTTGGGGATCCCATAGCTGTATCCCCAGCACCTGGCACACAATGGCTGCTCAAGAAATGTTTGTTGAATGAATGAAACATGAAAAGTATCAACAATGCTCATCTTCCTCCTTGAAAACTTTGCAGCCTCCATGAAGGAGAAAATGGCATTTCTTGGGCACCTGTTATATGCCAGGCTCTCTCATGTATGTTATTCTGCTGGACCTTTACCTTCATGACAGTCTGCCCATTACACAGATGATGAAGTTGGGGTTCGGTGACCTGCCTGAGGTCACCCAGCAAAAGGTGGACTGATGGGTTCATTTAGTTGGGAAGCAGCCAACTGGGACCCGTGAGCATGAAGAATGCTATGGCAAATGGTAGTTAGAATTCAATCTCAAGTCTATTTGATTCTACCCGAAGCCTAAGTTCTATCCTACACCTTCTGCCACACTAGAACTCAGCCCAAGGTTGACAATCAGGTTCTTAGGTTCTGAAAGGTAGGCAAAGACCCAGATTGCATGGAGAGGTGGTCTGGCTTAGTGGTTATTGAAGTGGCTCTTGGAACTGGACAGAAAGACCCGGGCTCAAACAGGGGCCCCAGCACCTAGGCACCAGGGCACCCTTGCTGCAAGTGGTCATTAGCATGGCTGGGCTAAAGCCTTCCTGTCCTCAGGAAGGGAGTCAGCTGTGGGTAAGTGGCAAGGGGTGTACTGGAAAAGTCAGGGCATGAGCTTCCAAATCATGCAGAAGCCCCTGCACCCCTGGGGCTGGGTGGCCTTTGGGTAGTGCCTTCCCCTCTCTGAGCCCCAGTGATCATCTCTGAAAAATGGGCATGCCAGCATGGAACCCAAAAGAGCTCTCAGGAAGATAAAGAGGGAAAATGACTGTGGAGTGGTTGGTGTATATAAAGTAACACGGAAATGTAAATTCTCTAAAAATAAATCTCTTATGTGAAATGCAGAGAGAGGTTGGGACTTGGAAGACCTCTTGGGTTCCTTCAGCATTTATTGACACCTACTGTGTGCCAGGTGCTGTGCTAGGGGCCGGGATATAGGGATGAGTCAGATGTGGTCCCCAAGCATCTGGAGCTCCCTGTCTGCTGGGGGAAGTGAGCCTAGCACACACAGTGTGGGGATCCCTCCCAGGGATGGCAGGGGGAGACTTTGAGTGTGATGTGGTAGCAGGAGCTAGACAGACCCCAGCTGAAGCCCTCCTCTCCTCCCTGCATGACCTTGAGCAGGCCAGGCCACCTCTCCAAGCCCCAGGCCTTCATGTGCAAAATGGGCCAGTCCCCTCTGCCTCTCAGAATTGCCAGGACATGGCCCACTGTAGGTATGAGGGTGGGGGAGCTCGGGATGGGGAATAGCCAGTAGTTCCTGGACAGAAAATGGTCCTGCACTGGCCAAAACCTGGGCCTCAGGCGTGGGTGGTGACTTGCCTGCAGGAGTGGCCTGGGGACGTTGGGGGTGGACCCTAGGGAAAAACAGGGAGAGAAACAGCAATTCCTCAGGACCTGTTAAGAAAGGAGGGCAGAAATCCTGGGGAATTGGCCTGTGCCTTTATTTACGTGAGCAATTTCATTAAGGGGGAGGGGGCTGGCTCTACCCAAGGTCAGTCCTGCCCAGGGAGGAGGGGATGTCAGGGCCACCTGAGTTTACTAGCAAAGAGTCTAGGCCAAGGTGCACCCACGAGGGCAGGGTATCTGGGGATGAATATGTGGGCGTGTTGAGCGTGGCCTGAAGCCTTGGTGGCGTTGGCCTGAGTGAGGCCACGGACCACTGTTGGCGACTTCCCTGGGGCCTCGGGCCACCCCAGAGCCTTGGGGCTGGCAGAAGCAAGGCCGGCCAAACTTCGGGGAATTTGGGGTGAGGCAAGAGGGGAAGAAGTTTGGGGGCCTCGAAGGATGGCGGTTTGGGGTTCCCCAGGGGAACACTGCTCTTCTGGCGCCAGGCTCGCACCCGAGAGGTCAGGCCAGTTGCCAGAGGGAAGAGGCCCTGCCCTGTACCGCCTGCACGGGGCTAAAATCGGGCGGGGCGGCCCAGGGAGGCAGGGACGCTTGTGGCCGGGTGGGTCTGCGCCCTGCTCCCTGCGAGACCGCCAAGTCCGGGCGGAGCGCGGCCTGTGAGGCTGGGGGCCAGGCCCGGCCAGAGGGAACTCGGTCTCTGGGCTGGGCACTGCGCGCCTGCGGCTCCTGCCCTCCCGGCGGCTGCGGGCGCGGCGGCCCCCGCGCCCCCAGGGGCCGGGCCATGGCGGGGGCTGGGCCCCGCGGGCGGGCGCGGTAGGGGGGGCGGCGGCGAAGGCTGCGACGCTCTAACAGGTGGGATCCCGCGGCGTGGTGGAGGCGGGCGCGGGAGGAGGAGGAGGAGGAAGAGCAGCGGCAGCGGGAGCCAGAGCAGGAGCAGGATGAGCCGCGCGAGCTGACAGCCGCCGCCGCCGCCAGCGCCCAGGCTCGGTCTCGCTCCCCGCGCCCGGGGCCGCTCCCCGCCTCCCGCCTCCCCCGGCCGCCCGCGGGGCGGCCCGCCCCCTCTGCACCTCCGGGCCCGGAGCTGCCTCCATCGCTCCTGCATCCCGGCCGGGGGGAGGAGGAGGCGGAGCAGGAGGCGAGCCGGAGCCGCCGCCGCCAACGCCGCCGCCGCCGCCGCCCGAGCAGGACAGAGCGCGCCGCAGCCCCGCGCGTCCGGCCGCCGCCCGTGCCCATCAAGCAGCCGCGCCGGAGCCACACCGCGGGACAGCCCGGGCCGCGGCGCGCCCCGGCCCGGCCCGGCCCAGCCCAGCCCAGCCCAGTCCCGGCACCGGGCGGCCCGGCGGCCGGCCCGCCCTCGAGGGCGCCGGGCGCGGCGGGAGGATGCCGAAGCCGACGCTGCTGCTGCGCGGGGGCTGGGAGCGCGAGCGCAGCCCCGGGGACTCGGAGCTGGGCCGCCAGTTCCGGGACTGGTGCCTGCGCACCTACGGCGACTCGGCCAAAACCAAGACGGTGACACGCAGCAAATACCAGCGGATCGCCGAGGTCCTGCAGGGCGGCGGCGGGACCGGCGCGGGCAGCGGCCCGGCGGCCGGCGAGAAAGGCAAGTTCCAGTTCTGGGTGCGCTCCAAGGGCTTCCGCCTGGGCAGCGGCCGGGAACCCAAGATGGGCCAAGTGGTGTATGTGCCGGTCAAGACGGGCTCGGTGAGTGCGCGCGCGGCGGCCGCGGGCCGGTCCCGCCGCGGGGCTCGGGGCGGGCGGGGGCGGGGTGGGGGTGTGGATGTGTGTCCGAACGTGTGTCCCTGAGGTCGTCCGTGGGTCTGGCCAGCCCGAGGCGCACGCGTCCCTGCTCACCCGCCCGCCCCGGCCCGCCCGGGCAGCGCTCCGGGTTCGGGGCGTCCCTGCCCCCCTCTGCGCCGCTGCCCGGGCCGTGGTCGTGCCGGGCGGGCTGTCCCAGGCTGCTCACCCCAGCATGTTCCGTCCTCCCCTCCCCTCCCCCAGCCAGCAGGCGGCTGCTCCGAAGCCCGAGCCTTCCCCCCTGCCCCCCCCCCGCCGCCCCGGGGCTGCCTGTCCCGGGCGCCTAGCGCTCCCGCCCCCGGGCCGGCTGGGCGGTGTGTGTGTCTGTGTGGAGGGTGGTGCCGCGGGAGGGGGGGCAGGGGCAGCCACGGGACGGGGAGTCCACTGGGCTTCCCAGCGCCCGGGGAGGGGGCCCGCCCGGGCACTGTCTCCCCGACCCCACCCGGGGCTGGCCCGGGGAGGGGCAGCCCGAGCCGCAGCCTGGCGCAGGAGCAGCCTCCCGCGGATGGGTGGGGCGCCCCCTCCGCCCCCCTGGCCCCTAGCTCCCCCCGCCCTGGGACGGGGGCGGCCTGACCTATCCATCCCCTCCCCTCCCCCGTCCCCGGGGCCGGCCCGGTCCGGGCGGGGTGGCGTGGGGGAGGGGGCGGGGAACCGCAGCCGCCGAGAGGGAGGAGGCGGGCGGCCGGGCGAGGGCGTCCCCTCCGGCCCGGGGCGCCCTGGAGAGGGCGTGCGGCGCGGGCCCCGCGGCTCCCCCGCCGGGACCTCATTGTTCTGCAGCGGGTGGGGGCTGGGGGGGGCGGCTGCTCCCGGGGCGCCGCTGAGCTTTGAACTTTCCGTCGCGGAGACCCTCCATTAGTGCGTTTAGCCCCCGGCCCGGCCGGGCCGGGCCGGCCTCCCTCCCTGCCCCCCTCGCTCCCTCCCCGGCCTCGCCCGGCCCGAGCGAGCGAGCGGGGCCGCCCCGCGCCGGCCTCCCTCCCTCCCTCGCTTCCCCGCTCCCCCCTCCGTGCTCCTCCCCCGTCCGGCCCGCCCGCCCCGCGCTCAGCCCCGTCCCCGGCCGGAGCGGGCTCTTCACACACAATTGATTCGGTCGTTACGAAAAGTGCACTTGTCCCCTCCCCCTCCCCCTCCGGCGGCCGCCCGGGCCCGGCCCGCGGGGTGAGGGGGCCGCCGGGGAGGGAGGCGGGAGCCGGGGAGCGGATCCGGAGGCGCCTCCCCCCGCGCCCAGGGGACGGGGCTGCAGGCCGCGGGGAGTGGGGAGCCGCGAGCGCGGAGGGCGGGCGGCCCATCTGCGAGGAGCGCTGATAACCGCGCCGCTGCCGCTGCGGCCGCCAGCAGCCCATCTGCGCCGCTGCCGCCTCCGGCCGGACCGAAGCAGGGGGCCGAGCGGAGGGGCGCGCTGGGGCCGCATTCCCGGAGAGGGCGCCGGAGCAGGGCTCCACCCGCGCCTAAATCAGTGCTCTCCCCCAAACCCAGGGAGCGTGGGTCATTGTCCCCGCCCCCGATCGAGTCACGGACCCCTCCCCCAGCCCAAATCAGTGCCCACTTTCCCACACGGGGAGTATAGGTCATTGCCTTTCCCCAGCTAGGTGTGCCTCCCCACCCTGCCAGTTCGGTACCATCTTCGGTTCTCCTCCGTCTTGGACTAGTGTCCCCAGTGTAAGTGTGGTTTTTCGAGGTCAGTGAACCACCAGATGTTTGGCCCTTACCCTGGGCCAGTGCTCTCAGCCGTCCAGGCTTCCCAGGGCAGTTAGTGCCCCCACTCCCACCCCATCCTGGTTGTCCCTCCCCAGGGAGCTGGGAGTCTTGGTCCAGCCTGCTTCTTACTCTGAGGTAGGAGCCCTCACTCCACCCACTCGTGGAGTTGGGGGGCAGGTGACCCTCAGACTTGGCAGCTGGCTCACTGGTTCTCTGTGTGGGTTGACTTCTCCCCTAGGGAGTGGGCATCATGGGGCAGTCCCCCACCCCCTAACCACGCAGCTGTCAAGGTGGAGCAAGCGCACATGCCTGTCCAGGCTACATATGGCAATGTGTGCTGGGCCTGGACTCCAGGTCCTGCCAGCCGGGCCAGGCTCCTCAGACCTTTCTCCAGGAGCATGCTGGCCCGCCTTGCCTGTTAGCAGGGGCCTCACCAGCCTCCACCCTGGCTCTCAGACTAATAATAAGCTCTTCCCAAGGGACCACCTGCCTGGGAGGCAGAGAAGGGGGACCCAGGCCTCCCTGCCCGGGCTGCCAGGAGGACAAGAAACACAACAGACGTGCCCTCCTGCTACAGCCCGCCCTCGAGCTCCCCACGCCCGCCTGCCTGGCCCGCTGGTCCCCAGAGAGCCCGTTAGTTACCTGCCACTGGCCCAGCCAACCAGAGCCAGCCGTAGGAGCTGCCCCTAGTCCTGCCACCCCCATCTCCACACACAGTCCTGGGGCTCAGTTATTATTTTTACATTTCCATTTTCCTTTCACTGATTTAAGAGGAACAAATCCTGCTGGGAATTCTGGGGCAGCCGTGGCCTCTTCCTGGGAGGGGCTGAATGGGACCTTCTTTGAAAGGTGCAAAGGACGTCCCCTACCTTCACTGGCCTACACACACACACACACACACACACACACACACACACATGCACACACACAATTGAAGTTATCTTTGCCTCTGGTGGCAGTTGGGAGAGATCCTGTAGTTTTGTCCTGGGTGGGTTTTCATGAAGGTCATTGGGCCATAAACCTTTGTCCAAGGCATTTATTTAGCACCCACAGGCCTTGTGGGGGCACTGGGGCAGTGGGGTGGGTGGGACTCTGTGCCTGCTCCTGGGGTACCCAGCTGGTAGGGGAAGTGGGTGTAGCAGGGATATGATCTAGAAGCCCATGGAGGCTCCAAGGGAAGGGGGGCAGGCAGAGCGACTTCAGGGAAGAGGGGGTGTGGGAGCTGGGTCATCCAACAGCTGAACAAAGGTCCCCGTGTGAGCTTGGGTCCCAGGGGTGGCCGTGGTGTGTCATCTCTCTTCCATGTTGCTCTTCGGCTGCCCCTCTCTGGGCCCCCTTTCCTCCTCCCACAGCCATATGTGGGGCTATGGTCGAGGCCCTTCCCAGGTCCTGGCCGGCCGCGGGTCGATGATCTGACACCACTTGTCCCGTCCCATCTGGCCCTGAGCTTTTCTGGGTGTGTGTGACAAAGGCTTAATCTGTCCGGACGGGCCCAGGGCGGAGAGGACGGCGAGGGGAATTACACTCTGCCGGGGCCTCCTGCAGCTGGGGCCCGAGTGGGGGGCGGGGCGGGGCGGGGGTCGGGCAGGAGCCGAGAGCCTGGGCGTATGGGGAGAGGCAAGTTGGTCTTCAGTTTGCAGGTTGTCACAGGAAATAGAAGTGGAGGCGGAGGGCTGAGGGAGGAGGGCGGAGTCTGCCACCAGCGGGCACGGGCGCTCATGGGGATAAGATCTTTTTATGACAAGAGCCAGCCGGGGCCTCCTGACTGGGCAAGACCTGCTTAGGATGTATGATTTCTTGTGTTTGGGCTGCTCCGGCCTTCGCGGGCTGCCAAGCAGGGGAAGCGAACCCGGTGGAGACAAGACCCTCCGATTCCGTTCCAGCGTTGGCCGCAAAGTGAACCAACCCCTTTCCTTTTCCTCTGGTCTCTCAGAGTGGGGCTGTCCCTGCGGCCTGCAAGGGCCACAGGTTATGTTTGGGGCGGGGCCCGGGCCATCTGTCAACTCCCGGGACCAGAGAGCCCCAGGGCTCCTTGGAGATAGCTCTTCTCTGCCCGACTCTACCATTTCCCAGGTGGGAAAACTGAGGCCTCAAGAGAGGAAGCTTCCATTGGTGGGGAGCCGGGACTGGAACACAGATCCCCCTGCTCCACTGTGGCTTCTCCGTCGGCCCATCCCATGCCAGGATCCCCCCATTAGCGCCCCATTCCCTGAGGGGAAGCGCCGGATTGCCAAACTCCACTCGCAACACCAGGCCTTTGCGAGCCGGACCCCAGGTGTTCCGCTGGCCAAATTGACTAATGGGGTCTTTTCCCAGTTTGCAGACGACGTTCATTTAGCAGAGAGCGTTTTCACAGTCTCCAGTCTCTCCCCAGAGCTTTTGTGCAAACCTTTGGCACCTGCGGCCGCTGGTCTGGGCGGGAAATGGCCTCTGACTTAGCACAGTGTAATACCCGCTGCGACCTTCGGTTGAGCACCTCGATGTTTCTTGCCTTTCTCCAAATTATCACCATGGCGACCGTTTCTGAGTCACCTACTGTGTGCCTATCACTGTGCCGAGGCGTTGATGCACATTAATTTGTTGAATCCTCATGGCAGCCCGGAGGTCAGTGCTGTTATTAGTGTCATCCTTCAGATGGCGAGTACACTGAGGCTTCGGGAGCTTCAGAACTTCCCTAAAGCACACCGTGGGCCCCGAGCTCGGGGGCTGCCTGTGCACGTCTCCATTCTGACCTTATAGGAGATGTCTTGCAGCCTGATCCAGTTTGAAAGCATAGGTCTTTTAAGACAAGCTTTCAGTCCATTACACCTTAGTCTAAATTAGTTTAGGAGCATCTCCCTGGTCAAGATGTCTGTCATCACAGGCTGGTGCTTGAGGCAGGATTGGCTCAGTGTAAGGTGTCTGGGGACTTTCCTGGGGCTCACTAGGACGGGTATGGGGTGAGGAGAAGGGAGGAGGCCTCTGTCATCTTGGATCCTGGGGGACTTTCAGGGAGAAGGCTGACAATGATGTCTGACACAGGCCCCACTTAGAGCTCTCATAAGTGGCAGAAGTGGGCTATTTTGTTAATTAAGCCTCGGTGATTTGGGTGAATGTGGTCTTGGGGACTCAGGGGGGCTGCATTTTGGAGCCTGGGTGATGCTGGAGGATCAGGCTCTGCCTTCCCAGGGCCTCCCCTCACTCTCTGCTGGGAGGTAGGCACAGCCTGCCCCCTTCCTCCTTGGCTGAGACCCGGCATGAACATCCTCTCCTTCATGGCCCCTACAGGTTGCCTTCCGTACCCCAGTGTGTGGGAGTCAGGAGGCCCATCTGGAACCCTAAAAATGCTGCTGGGAGGACTGGGGAGTAGGGAGCCTGTGGCTGGGGCTGCCCAGGGACCAAGGTCAGGGGCTGGCCCAGCCTCAGGCACACCTGGGCTTCTCCAAGACAGCTCTCACCTCGGAGGCTGTGGGATTGATTGAGTACTGGGCACATGCACATGCGCGCATGGGGTAGACGTGTGTGCACGTGGAGGCTGTGTGCATGTGTGTGTGTGCAGAAGTGTGACTGTGTGGGTGTGAGGGTGCATGTGCTTGTCCACGTGTAGGCTGGGGGTGCTTGTGTGCGCAGGGCAGTGTGTGTGTCAGTACAGGTGGAAGGGAGACTGCATGCTTGTGAATGTGTGTGGTTGTGAGCGTCTGTGTTGGCAGATGTGCAAGCACCTGGGGTGTGGGCATTGGCAGACCATGAGTGTGACTGTGTGTGCGTGCACACATGTTCGGGATCCTGCTGAAAAAACCCCGTCAGTCTGGCAGGGCCGTGCTGGCGGCGATGTCCTTCCTCCTAACTGAGTCTGCCCGAGCTGCTGCCTGGGCCTCTGCTGCTCGTGGGGTCTCAGCAGCTGCTGAGGCCAAGTGTGAGGGTGGGAGTGGACATAAGGGGCGGCGCCATGTCCCTGTCCCCATGACAGTGGCCCAGGCACCTCCCTGTTTCCAGCCTTGCTCCTTCTTCTCCCCGACTCCCTGCCCTACAAGGGCAGCAGGACAAAGCTTGTGACCTTTGCCATGATGGCACTTACTGAGCCGAAAGCCAAGCACCATGGAGGACAGGGTGGGTCCTTCTGGGAGAGAGGGCTCTGAACTTGATGTGAGGGGGCCAGAACTGGTGGGAGCCCAACTTAGCCACTTTCTTGCCACGTGACCTCAGGCTGGTACCCTGCCTGACCCTTCTGAGTCTCAGGTTCCTCATCTGGAAAATGGGCTCCAAAGCCCCAGTTCCAGGAGACTTGGCAAACTGGAAAAGCCTTTGCTGTCATTTGAGGAGGTCACTCTTTGTGTCAAAGCCAGGCCTGGACTCTGGGCCCCAAAGGTGGAGAGGGAGCATAAGGAAGCCAGGTGAGGCCTGCAGAGGCTGGCAGTTTATTAGAACAAGGACTCCTGAGTCCACTTTCTGCTCCTGGCCCACCCTCATATAGAGGGGAGGGGAAGGGCTTGGGGGGTCAAGCCACAGGGCACTGGGTTCAAGTCCCAGCTCCGCCCTTTCACCAATTTGGCCTTGTTTTTCTCATCTGTAAAGTGGAGCTGATAATCCCCTCCCTCATAGGACTGGTGTGAAGATTATGCATAATCTGAAGAGTGTAGCAAGTCTTAGGAAATGTTAGCTGCTCCGCCATCTCATTGAGCCTCGGTCTCCTCCTCTGGAAAAAGGGGTGATGATGAAAGATGTCATGGATATTAAATGAGACAGCGGGAATGAAGCACCAGCCAGGTCCCTGGCCCATAGTAGGTGGGCAGCAACGATGAGTTCGCTAGAGACTGTGTCTGAGTCATTTCTGTGGCTCCAGTGCACAGAACACCAGGAAAGTGTTGGCGAGGGACAGAGGTCTGGCATGAGTCTCCACAGTGTGGACTTGAAGCCTCAGGTCTCTCTCTGCCTGGCTGCTTCCTGCCCTGCTCTGAGCCTCAGTTTCCCTCGTCGTTGCACGGGGAAGGCTCCTGTGGTCCCTCCTGCCTCTGAATTCCTTCTGGGTGCTGGGGGTGCCAGATTCCACAGGTCAAGGATGGGTGCTGGAGGGGCGAGGCCGGGGCTTTACCAAGGCCTGTAGGCACTGGCCAGACGGAAAGATAGAAGGACGAGCCCCCTGGAGGCCTCTCACCACCCCCCCATCTCCCTCCACCCCAGCCCCTGGCCAGGAACCTCAGTTCTGGCTCGAGGGTCTTAGAACACAGTGAGGCTGCTGAATGACAGCCTCCCCCGAGCAGGGGTCCGAGCACATCGCCCGTGTTTTCAAGCCCCTGCCATGGGCCAGACTCTTTATGTCATGTAATTGCTGCTAGATTCTACGAGATAGATGAGAACTTGGCATCAGAGAGGCCAGGAAGCCTCCCAGAATTTCATAGTGAGCAAGTGGC
The DNA here is from genome assembly GCA_031878705.1 of Tapirus indicus. NCBI lineage: Eukaryota > Metazoa > Chordata > Mammalia > Perissodactyla > Tapiridae > Tapirus > Tapirus indicus. Next base: position 68,022,700 of record CM062929.1, read on the forward strand.
AGGGCTTGGGTTCCGTGGTTGGCTGCCCCTCTAAGCCCCGGGGCGTGGAGGCAGGGGTCCACAGTGCCCAGCTCTCCCCACTCCCCACCCCAGGCTCCTGGTGCCCCCTCATCTGAGGGTGTGCCACAAAAGCTTCCCAGAGCTCAGGTAGCCTTCCCACTTGCCCAGACCAGCCTGGTGGGAGACAAATGCCACCCTGCCCGAGCCACCCCCTTCCTGGCAGGCTGCAGGGGTAGGGACAGAGCAGTTGGGAGGCTGGGCCTGTCCTCTCCCCACAAGGTCATCGACTCCCTCAGTGTCCAATCCTCTTGGCCACCCTGGGACATGGGGCTCCTCAGCTGCAGATGGGGAAACTAAGGCCAAAAGTAGAGGGAGGGAGCTCAAATGCCCACAGAACCCCAGAGCTGGGTGTGAGCCCGCCTGGCCCCAAAGCCCACAGGTCATTCATTACCTCACTCTTGTGCTCCTTCCCCTGTCCCCGCATTGAGCAGCCCCATCCTCTTGCCCAGGCCGTAACTGGGAAACATTTTTGACTCCATTCTCTTACCGCCCCTCCCTCCCCATCCAACCCATTGGCAAATCCTGTTGGTTCTACCTTCAAAATACCTCTCAGATTTTACCTTCTCACCACCTCCACTGCCTCAGCCTCTTCCAAGCCCGGAGATGCATCAGCCCCCCGCTGGGCTCCCTGTGTCCACTCTGGCCGCCCCGGAATCCCCTCTGGCTCACACAGCCAGAACTTGCAAAAAGCAAGTCAGATTCTCTCCCTCCTCTGCTCAGAACCCTCCAAGACTCCCATCTCGCTCAAAGCAAGAGCCAGAGTCTTTCCTGAAGCCCACAAGGCCCTGCACCATCTGGCCCTGCCTGCCTGCTGCCCTCACTTCCCTCTACTCTCCCCTTGCTCATTCGCTCTCAGCCACACTGGCCTCCTTGATATTCCAAAAATCACCACACACGATCCTGCCCCAGGGACCTTGCACTGGCTGTTCCCTCAGTCTGGAATGTGCTTCCCCCAGATCTCTACATGGCTGGCTCCCCTCCTCTTTCGAGTCTTTGCTCAAATGTCACCTCCTCTAAGAGGCCCTCCCTGATCACCCAGTCAGGACCACCTTAGGTCCCTCTGACCCTCTCTCCTGCTTTTTTTTCTACTTCATTTTTCTCTATAGCCCTTTTCACCCCCTGACATCGTACATATATTTTACTAGTTTATATGTTTAGTATCTGTCTACCCACAAGGCTGTGAGCTCTGCCAGAGCAGACCAGTCTGTTTTGTTCACTGCGGTATCCCCAGGGCCTGGAATAGCCTCTGTCCCTAAGGGACTCCCCACTGTGGGGCCAGCAGAAGCCTCGGGGCAGGAGTCAGAACCGCCCACGCAGTTCTGCACTCACAGGGCCCCAGGAGCTCCGAGGCCCGGACCTATCCTTCTGCCTGAGTGTCCAGGGAGTCCTCAGGGAGGTGGCATTTGAGTTGGACCCTGAGGGCCGAAGCAAACTTTCCAGCCAGAGCAGAATGGGGAAGCTCATTACAGGGGTGGGGACGTGAACAAGGGCTGGAGGTGGACGGGTTTGGGCGCGGTTAGCGCGGGCTGTCCCGATGGGGTTCAGACCACTCTCCTGGAGAAGCGGATTCTGCAGAACATGTCAGATGGAGTGGGGATGCGTAAATGTCAAATCAGCTTGAAGACCCCTGTGGGGTCCTGAGGGCGTGAGCTTGGTCAGGACCAGGTGGAAGGGAAGGATCGGGAAAGCCAATCACAGGAGCTAGTGCGTCACCATTAGGAGAGAAAGGAGTTCGCAGGGGGGTTCTTAAGCAGAGGGACAATAAGGTCAGATTTGGGTTTTAGAAGGAACCCTCGGTGTGCTGTGGCGAGAGGGAGATGTGTCCGGAGACAGACACCGGGACACCCGGAGGCAGAGAGAGTAGGGTGTGGAGAGAAGGCCGGCCTGGGATGAAGAGGCTGGTTCCCTCACGGGACAAGAGGTTGAGTGGCAGGGACCGGATGATGTGGGGGAGCAGGCAAGGGAGGCTCAAGGGCCATGGTTGACCCAGTATTCTTGGGTGGAAAGAGGGGAGTTTAGGAAACCAGGAATGTAGGCGGACGCTTAGATCTGGGGTGAAGGCTCAGGGGCAGGGTCCAGTAGGCGGAATCCAAGAGCCGTCCTCTAGGCCAGTGGCATGTGGCAGTGGGAGGCCATGCAGGAGACCTGGTGACTCAGGGCTCGGTGGGGCCACCTCGGGAGTCACCATGTTCATGGGGCCCCCTTCCCGGGGAGGAACCTTCCCCGCCCCGGCTGGGACCCGGCGCAGGCTCCTGGGAGGCCTAAGCTTGGGTGGATGACTCATCGTTTTCTCAGCATCCCGGGCTGAGGAAATGTTCAAGGAGACATGGGGCCCTTCCTTTGGCAGCCCAGGCCCTGACTGATGCTGGCGGGTTGAGAACAACGCACGCGGGCCTCGGGCCTGGTCTGCGAGCGTCCTGAGGGTGTGTCTCCGAGAGCCCCTGGCCTCCACGGTCTTGCACAGTCCTCAGCCGCCCTGGGAGGCCATTATGACCCCATTCTACAGGTTAGCAAACCAAGGCTCAGCCTCTGCTGGGCACCCGGCGAAGTAACCACTGGGCGCTTCAGTTTCTTCATCTGAAAAATGGGTCTGATCATTGTCCCTCCCCTACAGGGTTGTTGGGAAAACCAAGGAGGAATCATGTAAAATGCCTCAATAGCGGGATGGTCATCTTTGTGGGGATGTGGAGGGGTCTGCCCAGGCCACAGGGGCTCTCTGGGTAGGGCAACCATAGGGAAGGCCAAGGTCACGTGGCCAACAGACCTGCATTTGGACCCCAGCTCTGCCACCAGCTTCCTGTTCTGGGCGAATGGCTTGCCCGCTCTGATCCCCTGACCCCTTGTGTGTAAGTGGGTGATAACCCTAGGGGTTAGTTGGGAAGGTGACATAAAACCAAGCCTGACAGGCAGGCCAGAGTAGGGGCTGCTACTCCATCTCAGGGTCCCTCGGAGGACCCCACCTCCCCAGTGGGAAGATCCCGAAATCTGACAGCTGTTAGCCTCCCAAGGGTGATTAGGAGGTGCTTTGTGGGGTCACAGGAAAGCCTGGGCGGAGGGGAGGGGAGGCAGATCAAAGAGTTCAGGCTGGGAAGCTACATGGGGGATGAGGCCTCTCTGGGAGAGCTGGAGGCTGGGACAGGAGCAAGCTGAGGAGCGGAGGGTTTTATGTTGAATCTGAGGCCCCTGCCGGTCAGCAGAAGAGTAGGGAATGTGGAGGCAGGGGCTGGGTCCGGGCTCTGCCGTTTACTGCTGTGCAATCTTGGGCAAGTCACTTCCCCTCTCTGAGCCTCAGTTTCCTCATCTGTAAAATGGTGTGATAATAGCTGTGGCTCTACTTATATCCCCCTTCTATACTATATTCTATACTATACACTGTATCCTACAGCATAGAAGCATCCGTACCAGGGTGTGGACATAGTCAAGCCCTCAATAAAAGGGAGCTATAATTAGGATTTTGACTGTGATCGAATCAATAACCCTAGACTCTGTGACGAGGCCACATGAAGTAGGGCTGCTGAGTTGGGCTTTGGAGCTCAGACCGGCCCCATGTTTGAACTGAGCTCTGTGACTCACTAGCTGGAGGACCTTGAGACAAGTTGCTGCCCCACTCTGAACCTTTGTATCCTCCTCTGTAAAATGGGCCCAGGAGTATTACCCATCTCACAGGGTTGCTATGGGGAGGTGAAGAGAGACTCCATGTCAAGTGCTCAGCAGAGGAAACAGGAGCTTTTCTCCCCTTGTGCCTGAGAGTGGCCAGTGGCAGTTAGACCTAGGGATATGGAGTCTGGGCAGGATGATGGAGCAGAGGGGTACAGAAGGGGCGGTGGTTAGAGGCAGAAGAGAATGAAGCAGAGTGTGTGCAAGGAAACTGCAGGGGAGGACTTCCAGGAGGAGGAGTGGACAGCTGGGTCTGCCCTGGAGGACTGACAGACCCCCATCCCCCAGATCTGGATGAAAGAAGGCCTCGATGGAAGCCAGAGGACAGAGGTTAGGCGCCGAGCCGAAGCAGGTGCGAAGTAAAAGTCCTGCGGGTCCAATCAGAAGCTGCCTGTCAGGGAAGGAGGGTGAGAGGGGCCGTGGGTGTCACAGAGTCCAGGCTGCCCATTATGGGACTGAGAGTGGGCATGCTCCCTGGGGTAAAGAGCCCTGGGTTCAAATCCTGCCTCACCAACTGTACCAGCTGTGCAACCTTGGACACATCTCAACCTCTCTGAGCCTCCATCTCCACATCTGTAAAATGGGGATAGTAATATCAACGATTGTTTAGGGTTGTTGTGGGGATAATTTGAGATACGTAAAGTACTCAGTGAACCTGTACTGGGACACAAGGTGGTGGTGGGGACAGAAGGGGTGGGGGGGGACTGTGGAGAGAGCCCTTGGCCAGGCCCCAGAAGATGGGGTTTCGAGGCCCTCGTCTGCCACTTCTCAGCCCTACCATTCTAGAAAATGTTCCCGGCTCCCAGCCCTTGTTCCCTTATCAGGAAGGTGGTTCCAGGCTGCGTGGGGAGCCAAGGCAAGGCCTCAGATGTGACAGAGCACTTGTTCACTGGGGACCCCACCTGCAGATCCCTGCCCTCTGGGGATTTATAAATGAGTTGATGGTGTCATTGATGAGATCCCAGTTTGGGAGGTGTTAACAGTGTAGCTGAGAAGAACCCAGACCTGGGTTCCAATCCTGGCTGTGCTGCTTAGTAGCTGAGTGACCTTGGGGAAATTAATTAACCTCTCTGGGCCTTAGTTTCCTCCTCTGTAAAATGGGCAGAGCAATAGAACCTGCTGTGTGGTGTTATGGGATGCAGGTGAGAGACTGAGCCTGGGGCCTGGCCCGCGGTGAGGCTCTGTGATTGGCAGCAGTTGCAATAATTTCAGGAACTCAGACTAGCCTGAGAAACCACCAGCAAACTGTACGGGGTTGTGGGCCATGCACTCACTCACCGATTGGTTCAGCAGACTTTGGTCGGCACCTGCTGTGTACCAGGTCCTGTTCGTTCAGTCCACAGAGGTTCACTGAGCACCTCCTGTGGGCCTGGCGTGGTGAGTCGGACACACTTGATCTCTGCCCTCCTGGAGTGGGAGTCCCAGATGCCCGCCCTGGCTGGTGGTTGGGTGGCAGCCTTGGGCCTGATGTGCTGGCTGGCTGGTCGGCTCAGGCAGCGGGGCCCCTGTCCCCATTGTACCAGGCTTGCTGAGCTCAGGGGGCTCCTTCTGCCCAGCATCCCCAAGCTAGCCCTGCTGCCCCCCTGTCTGGCTCCTCTGAGTCCCCCTTTCCCAGGGAAGTGGAACTGTGGGGAACCTTTTCCATCACCCCCTCCCATTCTCATTCTTGTTACCTCCTCCCCAGGAATAGCACTCACTGTCCTTCCTCCTGCTTCCTCCCTCTGCACACAGCGAGCAAAGTGCTATGTTGAAAATGTGAACCTGACCGCATTCCTTCTCTGCCCAAAACCTTGTGGGTCCCTGTCACCCTCTGAGCAAAAGTCACCAAGGCCCTCAAGGCCCAGCTCTGGCCCCTCTCTCCGCCTCTGGACTCCTGTTCATTGCCCCTCGGCTGCACTGGCCTCCAGGCTGTTCCCCCAGCCCTCGCTGGGCCCTGCTGAAATGTCATCTCCTCGGGGAGGCCCTCCCTGACTGCCTTTTCAAAACACCCTTTGTCCCCCATCTCTCTCAAGCCCCTGACTCAAGCTTTGGAGCACTTATCAACACCTGAGCAGTGGTGTATTTGTGTGTGTTCTGAGCAGTGCTATATTTGTGCATTCTCCTCTTGGGCTCCATGAGGACAGGGGTGTGTGCTGTCTTGCTCACTGCTGCGTTCCCAGCACCCAGTGCATAGTAGGCACTTGGTAAATGTTTGTTCGATGAATGCCTCCAGCCGTTTAATTCTCTTCTTCGTGGCTTAGTTTTCTCTTCTGCAACCTGGAGGACCAGGGCTGTTGTGGGGCCAAGAAGAGGGTTGGTGTAATGGCTAGGGTCCCATCAAGGGCTGTCTGAGCCACCCAACAGGCAGGCTCCTCCAGTCCTGGGGCTGAGAGAGCCAGAGGAGGCTGGCAGGGTCAGCAGGTAGTCACAGAGGACCCCAGCCTCACGTGGAGGCGTTTGGACTTGCTGCTGGCCACGTTGGGAGGCTCAGGCGGGGCAGGGACACAGCTGCGGGAAGAGGGGAAGAGAAGCTGGCTTGAAGGGAGGTCTGGGGCTGGGGACATGTGGCTGGGTGGTCCTTTAATGGGGCCCCAGAAGCCAGATCTCAAGCAGAGGGAGCTATTGAGTATTGCAGAGCAGGGCAACATGGGGAGAGAGGTGTTTAGGGAGCCGAGTCTGGACCAGTGTGTACAGAGCAGAGACTGGAGTCTGAGGCCCAGGGAGGCTCTGGGTTCTAGGGGACAACAGCCCAAATGGGAGCAGAAGCTACAGAAATGAGGTAGAGGGGGCTAGGGGGCTAAAGGAATGGATCTAACAGTCTCCTCCTTCTCCTTGTAGCCTCTGCTTTGTTCTCCATAAAAGCCTCTTCATCATTCATTCATCCATTCACTTGTTTATTCATTCAACAACTTGGGGAGAGCTTTCTGGGGTACAGAGGTGAGCCCCACAGATGTGGCTCCTGCCCCAGCAGAGCTCAGAATGCATTATGGGGGACAGATGCTATAGGACACGGTGACGGTGGTCGTGGTGGTGGTGATGATGGTGGTGGTGATGGTGGTGGTGGTGATGGTGATGGTGATGATGGAAGTGGTGATGATGGTGATGGTGGTGAGTTTGGTGGTGTGTCAGCTCACATTTATCAAGTGCTGACTAGGTGCCGGCCTGCTCTAAGTGCTTCCTGTGTGTTTGCACACTGGGCTCCTGCAACAACCCTGTGAGGCACTGAGATCTTACGCAACTTGCCTGAGGCCCCCTGTGAGCAAAGGGTGGCACCCGGATGTGAGCCCAGGCAGGCCAGCTGACCAGCCGCTGCTCCCAGCCATGGCCGCTTGCCACCTCCAGCAGGCAGCTCCCTCCCTCAGCCACAGGCAGGTCCCTTCCTCGCCTCCTGGACCCAGCAGCCAGCACGGGCCCAGCGCCGCTGAAGGTACATACGTCTGACTTGCCTGAGCAGGGTTTGAGGTCTGGCTTTGCCCCAGCAAGCTTGGGCAAATGGTGCCCTCGCTCCTCTGCCCTCAGTGCCTCGTCTGTGAAGGGGAGAACCGTCCTCCAGGAAGGCCGCCGGAAGGGCCAGGAGCCACCACCCTCGCTGCAGCAGCTGATGTTTCCAGGGGAGACCCCGTTCCCTAAATCAGGAGGCAAGAAAGAAAAGAAAGTTCTATTCTGAGTCCTGCCCCTGGGACCCAGGATGGGGAGGGACAGGCAGGGAGCCAGGGCCTCCTGGTGGACACACTGTCCACACTCCCTTGCTGCTGCCCCTACACGGGCCCCAGGGCAGGGGCTGTTCCTCTCCCACCCACTGCTGACTCCCCGGCCTCTGGACCCCGGCCCCCGCACCCCGGTTCTAGCTAACCCAAGCAGACCCCGTGCCAGTGAAGAGAGGGGCCAGAAGGTGGGGGCTGGGAGCAGAAGGCCTGGACACATGTGCTGCCTGCGTGCTGCTCCCTGTGTAGCCTGGGGCACATGGCTGTCCCTCTCCGGGCCTCAGTTTTATCCAGTTGTTCAAATATTTATGGAGCGGCTGCTCTGTGCCAGACACTGTGCCAGCCTCTGGAGACACAAGTGAAGATCTCTGCCCTCGGAGAGCTGACATTCTAGTGGAGGCTGGCAGCTCCCAGCTTGTCAGATGCTGGTAAGTGCTGCGGAGAAAAATCAAGCAGAGTGAGGGGAATCGGAGGTGCTGGGGTGGGAGGTATTGGAATTCTAATCAGGGTGTCAGAGAGGGCCTCACTGAGAAGGTGACATTTTGAGCAAAGCCCTGAAGGAGGTGCAGGAGCAAGTTATGTGGGTATCTGGTGGAAAAGCATTCCAGATAGAGGGAACAGTAAATGCAAATGCCCTGAGGCGGGAGTGTGTCTGGAGGGTTTGAGGAACAGTAAGGAGGCCAGTGTCCCCAGCTCCCCTCCCTCTATATTTGGGAATCAAAAGACCACATTTTACCCTTCAGGACCGTAGGCCCCAGAACAAAATTACTTCTGAGCTCTCATAGCCCATTCCAGTGAGAACTGGTGACTCCAGCCTCTTGGATAGAGCTGGGGCAGAGGCCTTGCTGCCCATTTCGTCAACCTGTAGGGTGGATTTTAACACCCGTGAGGGGCTTGGAAAAGAGAACGCCATCGTCCTGACTCCTCACTCCGTGTGGCTGACTCTCAGACAGCCCTGGGTTCAAATCCTGGGTCCACCACTTTCCAGCTGTGTGACCTCAGGCAAATCGTTCTCTGAGCCTCAGTGTCCTCATCTGCAGAATGGGGGTATGATGCCTATATATCAGGGCTGATGGGATGGGACTTCCAGGAAACACGCCAGGAAGCGCGTATCCACGTACCCAGCCTTGTGCCTGCTTGTAGGAGGTGCTCAGCAAATGTTTAAAACTGGAACCTAACATTTGTATGACTTCGAACTGTTTCCATAGCTGTTGGGAATTCGTCATATCACTTGAGTCTTCTAAGACTCCACAAGAGAGAGGGGCAGGAAATAATAGCTCCGACTTACGGAGGGGTAAACTGAGGCCTGGAGAGGGTGAGTGGCTTGCCCAGGGCCACAGGGAGGCAGGGCCGACAGAGGGCTAAGATGTGGGTCCCCTGGCTCAGGGGACCCCGGGGATCCAGGGCAGTGGAGATCGTCCAGAGGCTGCCCTCCTTCAGGAGCGAGCATGGACATGTGCGCACACATCACCCACGCAATAATAGCGGCTTTCAGATTTGTGGTCCCCGAGCAGGTTTTGTAAGGCATGGCTTGGTGGGTCTGTTGTAAGGATGTTGAAAGGCCCGGAGCATGGGGAAGCTCAGGCCACAGGCGGGCGGAGTCTGGGGCAGGTCCCCGAGAGGAGGAAGAGGTCTGGCCTCATGTGATTGTCCACTAGGCCTGTGCGTCCATCCGGTGTCTGGCCTTGCTGGGCTGGGAGGGCTGGGTCTCCGACTGGTCGCCCAGCTGCCTGGCCCCCAGTGCCTCGTTGTCCCGATCAGCCTGAGTCTCAGGACAGCCCTGGGGGTGGGGGCGTTACACATGAGGAAGCCTGAGAGAGGGGCATGCCTGGCTGGCATGGGGAAGCCAGGATTTGGCCCCGGGGCGGCCTGACCTGCCCCAGCGTTGGCCGTTCCTCCTGGGGAGCTGGTCATAGCTTGGCCAAGTGCTGGTGGGAGGGCTTTGTGCAGAGGGACCCTCTCCTCCCTTGACCCACCTTCCTGGCCACAGGCTGGCCTCCCAGCCCTTGACGGAAGGCCCTGTCAGCCCTCATCTCATGGGGCTCGGGGCCCTGGGTTCTAGTCCCACCTTGCATCAGCCCGCTGTGGGCACTAGGCTGACTATCTAACCCCTCTGAAGGAGAAATCAGGGAGCCCATCCCTATTCAGTGCCTTTCCCCAGTGCCCACACAACTCACGGGTTTCTAGGCCCATTTTCTAGATGACGAAACTGAGTGACAAAGAGGAAAGGTTATGTCTTCTGAAGCACCCTGGACATGAGAGCAGAGCTGGGACTCCAAAGCCCATACTTTTTCTATAATGTAGCCTCCTGCCCTCAGTTTCTTCAGCTGCATAATGGGAGACTGAACTGGACGATCTCAATTTTGAGAACAAGGGGCACAGCACGGACCCTGGAGCAAGACGGGCTGAGTGCAAATCCTGGCTCCTTCCCTTCCTAGCGGGTGGCCTTGGGTAGTCACTTCCCATCCCTGTGCATCAGTTTTCTCCCCTGTAAAGGGGCTGAGTGCAAAGTCAACCCTCGAGCTGCTGTGAGGTTCAGTGAGCAGCAGAACAGAGTGCCCGGAGAATGATGGGACACTTATGGGGTTGTTAGCTTTGAAATCGCCGAGCTCCCTGACCACCCCTCCCCGCAGTGCTCCGGAGGATGGAAGGGGGCATGCTAATGCTCTCTTTTGCTCTTCCTGGGGCATGGCCCGGGGACCCAGACTGGATGGGGACTGGGTGTGGATGCATCCCGTGGACACACATGGCTGGGAAGCCTGGTGTGGTGCGTGGTGAGCTGTGGGTGGTTCTGGGATGTGGACGTGAGACTGGTTCGGGCTGCACCGGGCAGCCACGGGTGCCTCTGTCCCCTTTGTCTCCTCTCGTGCAAATTAGCAATTACCTTTCCTGCTCCTGCAAGCTCTGCCTTTCCTGGGAGAATTGCTCCAAAGCAGCCACTGAGCAAGCAGAAGCTGGCTAATTAGCAGGTGGCTGCCGGGGACAGGCTCAGGGCCTGGTGGTCAGCATTGGGGCTACAGCTGCCTATGACTGGTGCCAGCTCAGCTGTGAGACCAGGCAATGTCCTGGGCTCTGGGACATCATGGCCTCTCCGTCTTGGGGTTCAGATTCTGTTCTGTGGCTTTTTAGCTGTGTGACCTTGGATAAGTCGCTTTGCCTCTCTGGGCCACAGTTCCTCATCTTTAGCTTTAGGATTCTGTGGGTTTGGAGCCCAGCACCTAAACAGTGTCCATATTCAGCAGGTAGTATTACTGCTGCTGTTATTGTCACCACTGCCACTGCCTTGGGCCTGTGCTGGCTCAGGTGGGAGAATACAAGGAATACAAGGAATGCAAGCCCAGTGACAGCCCTTGGGGACCCTGTAGTGCCAGCTTAGCATCAGGTCCTCAGGGCCTCAGGCCCTTAGGCAGAGAGAGGCTGAATCTCCCCGAGCCTGAGCCTCCTTTTGCTCGTTCGTCTAAGGAATGGAATACTCCAGATCTGTGTGGCCCTGTGCCTAGAACAGGGCCTGAACCAGTCAGCGCTAACACAGGTGGAGCTCCCTGCCCCTTGCTCCTCCCTCCCCACCCCAGGCCTCAGGAGCACGAAGGAGGGAGGCACAGCAACTCCTGCAGGAAAAGCAGATAGAAGGGTTGCTTGCAGCTTGGGGTGGTCAGGGAAAGGCTCCAGAGGAGGGAGGGTCTGAACTGGACTTGAAGGGAGAGGGGGCTGCTGAGCAGTGTGGGGAGGGGTGTGGTAGGGATGCTGTGTGGGCACAAATGGATAGTCTGCTCAGGAGCCAAGGCCCCTACGACGCCGGTGGCCCAGGACAAAGGCTGTAGCCAGGCAGCTGTGGCCTGTTGAGGTGGGGCAGAGATTCAGGAGATGGGGTCTAACTGCCAGGCCAGACGCATTCCCCACTCTGGCCTGTGACTGTAGGGAGGGCTATGGCGGGGGCGGGGAGGGTAGCTGTGAACAGAGTGCCAAGACTAAGTGGAGGGTGGGCGTCCCAGCCCAGGAGACAGCCTTGTAGAGGCACGAAGTACAGTTCAAAGCCGAGGTGAGCAGGGCCCCATCACAGAGGCATCTAATGTCTGGCAGTGAGCCTTGATTTTACCCAGGCACCGGGGAGCTAAGGAAGGTTTGGGGCAGGTGGCATTGAGATCTGATTTTCAAAGCCAAAGTGCAGCCCCATTAGTCAGGGAGGTTGAGATAGTGGTCGTGCAACCTGGAAACCTTGACGGGGGTGGAAGTCAGCCTGGTGTCTGACCCTTCCAGGTGTCCGACCTGGGCAAACGCCATCCTTCCTGGAACCTCAGCTTCTGCATGTGTCCAGTGAGTGGGCAGTAGACCTCCTGCCCCACTGAGTCCTTAATGACACACCTGGGACCGGGCGCCCTGTGGCATCTCAGCGAAAAGGCACCTGTGATCTTTCATCGAGCACTCACTATGCTAGGTATTTTAAACAGATTTTATATTTTCATTCTCACAAACACCCCATTCTTTGAGGAGGAAACTGAGGCACAGAGAAGAGAAATGACTGGCCCAAGGAGCAGAGCTGGGATTTGAGCCCAGGCTGGTCTGACTCCAGAATCCTTGCTGTGAGCCCCTCCACACCCCTGTGCCCAAGCGGGGCCCTGGCTGGGGCGTGGCCCAGTCGTCTGAGTGCCCCAGGGCCCAGTTAATCGGCTCTCAGGGCCGACCAATTAGTGCCTGCTGTGCGGGGGGCACCACACCTGTCCCCCTGCCCTGGGCCCCCAGAGGCCCAGCCCCACCCAGATCTCTTCGGGGACCACCCTCAGCTCTAGAAGCTGAGGCTTCCAGTATTGCACCATAAAGAAGAAGGACTAGGGCTTGTTTTTTGTCAGAGCTGGGAGAAATAAAGCCAGTGAGAGAAGCATCCTGGTGTCAGGATTTTTCCAAGCCTTGGCTGGGCCGCCCGCGGAGCGCTGTCTCCCCCGCCACAGGCTCTCCTGTCTCTCCGCATCTGCCTCCCTCTCTCCTGCCTGGGCCCCGGGCCCTGCTGTGGACCCCCTGTGATGGGGGCTGCTGGTGGTGCTGGCTGCAGCTTCTCACCTGCGTGCCGGGTCTGGCTCCAGTGAGAAAGGAGGAGGAGAAAAGAAAGGTCCTTGAGATGGTGACAAAGGTCTGAGTGTGGGCCGCCAGAGCAGCCTGTATCCTGGCAACTGCTCTACCCCGGGCTCCCCGCGGCGGCGGGCACATCCGTCATGCCGCCGCTCGGCTCAGCAAGGGAGCTCGGGCCGCCCCAGCAGCCCGGGCACAAGGCCCACAGCCCCCAAGCTCCAGCCCTGCTGGGGACATGAGGCCCCTCCAGCAGGGGCTGCATGAGAAAGCACAGCGTTGTCGTGGCTATGGCCGGCCAACCACCCACCCGGTGCCCAGCCCTGGGCCTGGGGCACACAGGGCAGAGCTCCCATTCTTTAGTCCATCTGTCGGTCCGTCCATCCGTCCATCCATCCGTCCATCCGTCCATCCGTCCATCCATCCGTCCATCCGTCCATCCATCCGTCCATCCGTCCGTCCATCCGTCCATCCGTCCGTCCATCCGTCCATCCATCCGTCCATCCGTCCATCCATCTACCCATCTATTCAGTGCAGGCTCCAGATGGCTGGGGTAACTCCCACTCCAGCACATGCTCTCACTGTTTGTCCTTGGTCACGTTGCTCCGCCCTGCAGGGCCTCAGTTTTTTCATCTGTAAGAGGGGCATCATACTAGTTCTTACCTCAGGGCGTTGTGAGGATTCAGTGACTTGATACAGGTAATGCCCTAGGCACAGCTGTTGTTTCTGCTTTTGTTATTAATGAATTATTTGTAGAGAGAGGGCAGTGGGAAGCACGCGGTCTATTGCGATCAGAGAGACCTGGTGGAGTTCGTGTTTGCCCCACTTTCCACTGCGTGACCTTAGGCAAGTCGCTTTGCCTCTCTGAACCTCAGTTTCCTCTTGGCTAAATAGGGAGATACTGAGTAGCTGCCTGATACCTGCTCTCTTCGGCGTGAGTCCGAAGCCCATCTCTCGTCTGGAGTGGTCATTATTCAGCAGACCTCGATCGGCGCCTGCTGGGTGCCAGTGTCGGGGCAGGGAGAGGAGTCAGACCTGCGGGCCGTGCCCTCGCCAGCTCCCCACCCGTCTGATTCCTGGGCTGCTCGGCCCTGCAGGACTGCCCTGCTCCCCGCCCATCATTCTGATGGCTCCAGCCTTGGCCCTGGGGCTGCCCAGCCCTGTCCCCCATCCTTCCCTCCACCTCCTTTTTGAAAACAACCTCTGCCAGTGCTCCCAACCTGGGCCCTGGAGGGAGAGGAGGAGGAGAATGAGGAGGCAGCCCAAGTGCCAGGGGATCGGGCACGCTGCCCGCCTTTGTCTGGGCCGCCCCGTGGCCGAGGCTTAGTCCCCTGGGGCAGGCCACGTTGCTGGCCTGCTGGCGGCTCGGGGAAGGCCGCGTGGGCGGCAGGGCCTGGGCAGGCCTGGGCTGGCAGCGGCCCCCCGGGATGGCCTGGCCCACTCAGGCGGGAGAGAGACCCAAGCCTGGGAGGAGAGTAGCATCCTGCTGCAGCTCTCTGTGGCAGCTGCACTGGGGGTAACAATGATTTCTGGGGCCCACTACAGACAGGTCTCAGCACCTACTCTGTGCCAGGAACAGTGGGAGCCACTGGGCCCTCAGAACAAAGCCACACAGTTCAGTCCCGGAGCCTGACAGCCTGGATTCAAATCCCTGCGCCACTATTTGCCAGCTGTGTGACCCAGGCAAATTCCCGCACCTCTCTAGGCCTTCCTTAGTTGGTCTGCAGAATAAACGTAACAATAGTCCTACCTCAAGTGCTTAGAGCAGGGCCAGAACAAAGAAAGCGCCTAGTAAGTGTTACGCTTTTGTTGACTCTGCCCTCCAGAAGGGGCTGAACATTCAGTGAGCTCCTACTGTGTGTTAGAATTAGAGAAAATCTAATTCAAGAAACATTTACTGAGCACTTACTGTGTGCCAGCATTTGGGCTGGGCATTGGGGATACCCAGGTGAAAGACCTGGGAGAAGGGGTGTTGGGGAGAGAAGGAGAAAGAAGGGAGGGGAAATGAGGGATGAGGTCCTACTGTGTGCCAGGCTCTTTGCTGAGCACCAGGAATCCAGAGAGGAGCAAAATGGCCCATGCCCTCGTGGTGAGGCAGGGCATGGAAATCTGGAAACTGATGATTATGACCCAGGATAATCAGTGCTGTGATGTGGGATGCCCTGGGGGCTGCCAACATGGCTTTGGGAGTCAGGGAAGGCTTCTTAGAGGATGTAACCTGGAATCTTGGCATTGTGGTCCAGCTTATCAAGTCCCCACTGTAATAGCTCTGTTGTGTTGTGGTCTGGGCTTGGTTTAAACATGTCCCAGGACAGGGGACAGGGGACATACCTACCCAAGGAGGAATACACTTTTTCCATTTATAATCAGCTGACCTTCCCTTGGACCTGTTTACGGCTCTCCCAGTGCTCCCCCTCTGGTCCAGACCGCAGCGCCTGCTACATCAGCCTCCTGCTCCCCCTTCGCCCCTCCAGTCCGTTCTCCACCCAGCAGCCAGAGCAATCTTCTGAAACATAAATCAGACAACATCAGTTCCTAGCCTAAAACCCTTCAGTGGCTCCCCAGGGGCTCTTAGGACAAAGACCAGACTCCACACCGCAGCCTGCAAGGCCTGGCCAGGCCCAGCGCGGCTGACCCTCCTGCCTTCCCGGACTGTGGAAGAGGCCGTGTCCAGGCCAGATCCTCCACCTGCCTGGGCAGCCTCTTGAGGGTGCAGGGGCGAATTTAGTACAGATGGAGCCCCCCGCCTGTGGCTGTCAGGAGACGAGTGGTGCAGGGCGAGGGGGCAGCAACATGCCCAGGCAGGTGGTGCCATCTTGGCACATAGTCCCTTTCCAGCTCTGTGCCTCAGTTTGCCCATCAGTAAAACAAGACGGCTGCCTGGGTGATGCCCTGAATAGTCTCATTCAGAGCACTGGGCCACTTGGGTTTTCATGAGCTCTCCTCCCACCTCTCACCCCATGGCTCCCGTGATGGGCCGTTTCATGCCCTCCCCAGACCTGATCCAGAGAAGAGACGAGCAAATCGGAGTTAGATTATGACGTGGATTTCAACAGCTCCCTTGATCCCGAGGAGACACTAAAGCCCATAAAGTGAAATGACCCCCACTCGGCTCACTCTGTATTAGCCAAGCCCCTCTGGCCAGTTATCATCTGCAGGAATGGCTGGAGGGTCATGCAAACTCGGGAAGCTGGGGTTTTAATCCCTCCACCCAGAATTCTAGATTCTATTCTTATTTTTTATTTTTATTTTAAGTACACAGTGCGTTCACATGATTTGAAATTTGAAAGTTTAAAAAGATATGGTAAAAATCCCCTTCCCGCCCCTTTTCTTTCCCCCAGCTGCCTTTCTCAGAAGGCACCACTGTGACCAGCTTCTCGTCTGTCCTTCCGGGGATATTTGATGCATATGTAGGCAAATGCTAATGTACAGAATCTGTTTCTAGAACTAGAAAGAACTGGTCAGTGTCAGAGTTTGCCCCTGTCCACCCTAAGGGCTTGCCAGAGGTGGCAGAGCCTGATGGGGGTAAACCCCAACCCTCCTCCCCCGCGGGGCACTGGGCATGCCTAAACGAGGAGATGCGGGAAGCCGGCTGGGTTGCTCCTGACTTCCCTACAGAGGAGGCCAAGGACCTGCTTTCTGCATGTGTCTATAGAAGCAGTAAGTAGAGACCGAGGAGATGCTAAGAACGTTCTAGCCAGCTACCCTGACTACCTTCAGCACCGTCCACAAAGCGAGTGATGAGGAGAGCTGGTGCTGTGACTCAGCAGACGGGACCACAGGGCAGCTCAGCAGCAAGGGGGCCCATCCATGGGGGCGGGGTGGGGAGGGAGGGGGTGGACCCGCTTCATGGGATGGGCCGAGCGGGTGGACCCCACTTTATGTAATGGACAGGCTCTATGTTAATGGCTTCACCCTTAACATTGACGAGTGAACGTTAACCTTCACATCGCTTCAGTTAACCCTCACCGCATCCCCAGGTACACACCACTGACCCCACGTTACAGTCGAGGAAGCTTCCAGAGAGGAGTCCCTTGCCCAAGTTCACGTGGCTGGGTTGGAACTCAGGTCCGCCCGATTCCTGATTGCCCACTCCGCCCTGCAGCAGGAGCTTGGTCAATATTACGTAACCCCGCTCCTGCAGAGTGTGCGGTGACGTGGACAGGGCAGGGTGGCATGTGGTCAGCAGCTCCAGCTCCAGGACTTGCAGCTCTGGCTCCACCATTTCCTGGCTGTGAGGCCTGGGGCAGGTCACTTCTGTCTGTGCCCCAGGACCTCTGCTGCGCCTGAGGTCCTGCCAGTCCCCCTCAGTCCGGAGTGGGCCTGCTGGGCTGGGTGAATGGAGGGGCAGGGCAGTTTCCCCAGGGCTGAGGACACTTCTGTGGATGGGTGCCACAGCTGATGCCCCACAGGATGGGAACGGCCCTGAGCAGAGATTCACAGATGCACCAGCCCCTGCTTGGCTGTGTGACTTTGGAGCACTGTCTTTCCCTTTCTGAGCCTCCCCTTCATGTCTCCAGGCTCCCAGGGGTGAGCTTTTCAGGGAGGGGAGCTTTTGTTTGTGGCCCCAGGGAATGGGTGGGATTTGGGCAGGGCTGGACGTGGGGACCCAGAAGAACAGGGCTCCAGGAGGCACAGGGACAGGTAGCAGAGGGTGGGGCCCCTTTTCTTCTGCTGACTCAGGAATGAATTATACATTTTTCAGCAAGGATTTGATTTAAAGTGGCTGGGCAAAACCAAACCTGACAGAGCCGAGGGGCCCCAGGAAGCTGCCCCCCCCCCAGATATTTGCTTCAGAAGAGGAATGAAGTTTAAAAGTTCCAGAAGCCTTGGATTTGCTGTTTCATGATGGGGAAAACAGAGGCACAGAGGGAGGAGGAGAATTCCCCAAGGGCCTAGAGCTTTGCCTGCCCTTCACTCCCTCAGCATGTGTTTGGAGCTCCCACTGTGCTCAGGCACTGTGCCAGGCCCTGGCGGAGACCACGGCAGACCCCGTCTGTGCCCTCACGACACTCCCCGTCCACCGGGGGAGGCAGCTGTTAACCCAGGAGTCACCCACGTGAACAGCACTGCCACCGTGAGAGGCGCCACGAAGGAAACGGTGCTCACGAGGTCCTGACCTGGCATGGGGGGCCAGGGAGGGCTTCTCTGAGGCAGCCTATTCATTTGCTAGGGCTGCCATAGCACAGTGCCGCAGACTGGGGGCTTCAACAACAGAAACTCATTCTCTCACAGTTCTGGAGGCTGCAAGTCTGAGACCAAGGCATCGGCACGATTGGTTTCTTCCGAGGCCTCTCTCCTTGGCTTGCAGATGGCCGTCTTCTCCCCATGTCTTCACATGGGCCTCCCTCTTTGTGTCTCTGTGCTCTAATCTCCTCTTCTTAAAGGACACCAGTCAGGCTGGATCAGGGCCCACCCTAATAACCTCATTTAACTTAATTACTTCCTTAAAGACCCTCTCTCCAAATACAGCCACATTCTGAGGTACAGAGGTTAGGACTTCAACACGGGAATTTGCAGTGGGGGGGAGTGGGGGGACACAGTGCAGCCCATAACAGGCTGTCACACTTGAGCTGAGGCCTGGAGGTCCAGTAGAAGTTAGCTTAGTCATAGGGAAGAAAGAGTGTCTGAGGCAGAGGGTATAGCACAGGCAAAGGCCAGGTGGCAGGAGGGAGCATATGGCACAGATGTGGTTCTGAGAGAAGCCGGTGGGCCAGACTGCAGGGAGGGTGTGAGAGGGGTTCAGGATGTGGCCCAGGAGATCGAATCCCAGTGCTGCTGCTTCATTGCCCTACAACTGCATCCTTTTCCAATCATCAGTTTCCTCATCGGTGAAACAGGGGTAACCAAACCAGCCTTGTGGGGCTGGGAGCTTGGAATGAGGTCACATAGGTCTAAAATGTCTTGCCCGTGGCAGCTCCTAGTTTGTGCTCAAGACAAGCAGTCCCTTTTCTCTTCCCTTCCTAGACCACCCTTGGTCTCCCTTAGCCCCCTCCTTGTCCCCTACCTTGATTTGTATGACCCAGCTTGAGATCCTGAACTACAGGGCCAAATACCCTTGGCAAGCAGTGTCATGACTCAGAGAGGCTATTTGGGCTTCCTGGGAGCCAAAGAGAAAAGGGCAATTTCCTGGGGAGCTGCGTGGGAGAGCGTGCCTGACTTGTGAGCTCTACAGGGCCAGGC
Source organism: Tapirus indicus (assembly GCA_031878705.1). Taxonomy (NCBI): domain Eukaryota; kingdom Metazoa; phylum Chordata; class Mammalia; order Perissodactyla; family Tapiridae; genus Tapirus; species Tapirus indicus. The sequence continues at coordinate 68,041,344 of CM062929.1, forward strand.
GTAGATTCTCCATATAACAGCTGAGCCTCCTGTGATATTTGGGAAGAAAAGCTCCATCCTCCGCCAATACAACATTGCCCCTCATTGTAAAATAAATGGATCTCCAGTGACAGGGACCTCTTTTTCTTGGGGATGTTTGCTGGCTCACTCTGCCCATGAGTCACTGTTTCTCATTGGCTGTGTAGTCTGTGGCAAGTGCCTTCACCTCTGAGCCTCAGTTTGCACATTTGTGCGTCTATTCAACCCATTTTTAAAATTTAAATAACTGTTTTATTTTAGAACAGTTTTAGATTTACAGAAAACTTGCAAAGACAGTGCAAAGAGTTCCCGTGTACCCCTCACCCAGTCCCACCCATTGTTAACATTTGACACTGTTATGGTATGTTTGTCACAACTAAGAAACCAACACAGGTACATCAGTGTTAACTAAACTCACCCTTTTTTCAGATTTCACCAGTTTTTCCTTAAAGTCTGGTTTTTGTTTTAGGATCCCAAGCAAAATACCACATTGCATTTAGTTGTCATGTCTCCTTAACCTCCTCTGGTCTGTGACAGTTTCTTAGGACCCAGTTTTATTTTGGCAAATACTTTTGAGCACCCACAATGTGCATTGTTCTTGGTGCCGGGGAAAGAAACAGAACCCCACCTTCCATGGAGCCTACATTTGGGGGTGGGGAGACAGATCACAAACAAGCAAATGTAAATGTTAAACATGTCAGGTGCTATATAGGAAAATAAGGCAGGGAAGGGAGATAGGGCTGGAGGCTGCTGTTTGAGATAGGGAGATCTGGGAAGGCCTCCTTACGAGAAGAGAGCTATTGAAGGTGAAGGAGCCTTCATGTGGTAGGAGAGTATTCCAGGAAGAGAGCAGAGCAAGTGCAAAGGCCCTGAGGCAGGAAGTGCCTGGGGAGTCTGAGGAACAGGGAAGAGGTCAGGGCGCTAGAGCCCAGGGTGTGGGGGCAAGTGGTGGGAGGCAAGAACAGATCTGTGTGGAGTGTCAACTGGAGGGTGGAAGTGGGGAGTAGGCTGGTGCCATGATCTGGTGAGCCAGGAGAAAGTGGATGGTGGCCTGGGCCAGAATGGTGCCTGTGGTGGGTGAGACATGGGCAGATTCTAGGCCTGTTTTGAAGGAGGAGCCACAGGATTTGCTGGTGGAAACAAGGCTGGTGCTGAAACCTTCTGGCAGGGCTTGTGTGAGGAATGAAAGAGAGGATGGGTGTTGGCGAGGCATGGAAAGCTGTAAAGTTGGTTTCTCTCTCGATCTCCTGTGTTCCAGAGCTGCCGGGCCCAACTCATCCTCTGGCTGCGGGCCAGTAATATACCACTGGTTTGTCTTTTTTCTAAGCGTAACATTTGGTAAAGGTAATAGAATCTCATTATTTAAAAAAACAATTCATCAGGTACCAATGTACAGTGAAAAAAAAATACGTCTGCCTCCTAGCCTGCCTGTCAGCCACTCAGTTCCCCTCCCCAGGGGCAACCACTATTATTTCTTGGGTTTTCTTCCAGAGATATTTTATACATATATATAAGCACATATGCACATATATATCTAAAGTTTGTTTCTATTTTTATACAAAATATGTTGCACCCTGTTCTGTAGGTTGCTTTTTTTCTTCTAATGGCTTTATTGGGATATAATTCACATACCACACAATTCATCCGTTTAAAACACAATTCAATGGGGGCCAGCCAGGTGGTGCAGTGGTTTAGTTCGTGCTTTGGCAGCCTGGGGTTCGTGGGTTCGGATCCCGGGTGCCGGCCGGCGCACTGCTTATCAGCCATGCCATGGCGGCGTCCCATATAAAGTAGAGGAAGATGGGCACGGATGTTAGCCCAGGGCCAGTCTTCCTCAGCAAAAAGAGGAGAATTAGCAATGGATGTTTGCTCAGGGCTGGTTTTCCTCACACACACAAAAAATACAATTCAACAGTTTTTAGTATATTCGGCATTGTGCAGCCATCACTACAATCAATTTTAGAACATTTTCATCACTCCAAAAAGAAACCCCACACCCATTATCAGTAACTCTCCATTTTCCCCCAACCTGCTCCTCCAGCCCTAGGCAACCACTAATCTGCTTCTTTCTCTGTAGATTTGCCTTCTCTGGACATTTCTTCTAAATAGGATCACAGAATATGTGGTCTTTTTTGCCTGACCTTTCACTTAGTGTGATTTTTTCAAGGTTGTCTATGTTGCAGCATGTGCTTCATTCCTTTTTATTGCCAAATAATATTCCATTGTATGGAGATACCATATTTTATTCATCTGTTCAACAGTTGATGAACATTTGGGTTGTTTCCACGTTTTGGCTCTTATGAATAATGCTGCTGTGAACAGTTATGTACAAGTTTTTGGGTAGATAGATGTTTTCAATTCTCTTCCACCTAGGAGTGGAACTCCTGGGTCATATGGTAATTCTGTTTAACCTTTTAAGGAACTGCCAGACTGTTTTCCAAAGTGGTTACACCATTTCGCAATCCTACCAGCAGTGTATGAGGCTTCCAATTTTCCCACATCCTTGCCAACACTTATTATTATCTCTCTTTTTAATTAGAGCCATCCTAGTGGGTGTGAAGTGGTATCTCACTGTGGTTTTGATTTGCATTTCCCTGATGGCTAATGATGTTGAGCATCTTTTCATGTGCCTGTTGGCCATTTGTATATCTTCTTTGGAGAAATGTCTATTCAGATCCTTTGCCCATTTTTAAATTTCATTCTTTGTTGTTTTGTTATTAAGTTATAAGTGTTCTTTACCTATTCTAGATGCATGTCCCTTATCAGATGTATGATTTGCAAATATTTTTTTCTGGTTTGTGAGTTATCTTTTCACTTTCTTGATGGTATCCATTGAAGCCCAAAAGTTTTTAATTTTGATGAAGTCCAGTTTGCCTAATTTTTTTTTGTTGCTTGTACTTTTGGTGTCATATCTAAGAAACCATTGCCTAATCCAAGGTCACAAAGATTTCTCCCTATGTTTTCTTCTAAGAGTTTTATAGTTTGAGCTCTTACATTCTTCAGGTTGTTTTTTACATAAATAGTAAATCTGTGTTCTGTCAGTGCATAAGTGTGTCAGAACATGAAGAACTTTCTCATTCTTTTCTACAGTTGTGTAGTATTTGATTTTATGGATGTACCACAATTTATTTACCTAGCCCTCTGTTGATGGACATTTAGGTGGTTTCCAATATTTTGCTTTCATAACAAGACGTCAGTGAACATCTTTGAATATAGATGGCCGTTTCATCACGTGTGAATTTACACCGAGGAGTAGGGCACCGGGTCAGCGGGCGTGTGCTCTTGGTCTGTAATAGACAATGTCAGATTGCCCTCCCCTCCTGGCAGCAATATCTAGAATATGAACCATTAACTAATAACCATGGTGACTGTATGTTGAGTGCTCACTATATCTTGGCACCGTGCATCCCCTCACAATGACCCTGAGGGTCAGAATTGAAAGCCCCACTTTACAGGGATCTAAGGGCACGTGGTCTGTCTAACTCCTCACCCTGCTGACTTCCCACTGTCCTATCCAGCCCCTATGCCTTCGGAGGGCCTCGAACCTCTTCCAGAACGACTACCGGAACAATGCACATTCACCGTGTGGTGCCCGGAGAATCTCCTTCTAAGACCACACTTACTCATGCAGAAGGTGAAGGCTGCTCAGTCACCAGGGAATCTTGAATGAGCACCTACTGTACGCCTGGCAGTGTACTGGGAGTGAAAAGTGGCCTCTGCCCTCAGGCCACATCCTTCCTAGTCAGGCAGCTAGACTCAAAGGTGGATTTCGGGAGATGTGGTCTGACTCAGGGCTTGTGGGTCTAGCTTTGGGTCAGGCAATGTGGGTTCAGTCCTGATTCCATCCCATGTCACTTTGGGCAACTTATTTCCCTTCTCAATGCCTCGGTTTTCTCATCTGTAAAATGGCATTGTTAATAGTACCTGCTGGCACATCGAGACACATTAACTCTATTAACCTTGTTGGCAATGTGCTATAGGAAATCCAAGAAAAGGAATATGGCAAGGGTCAGGGAGGTCTTGGGAGGGAGAGAGGAGAGGGGGGCGGGCATTTGAATAAAAATGGGGCAGGGGGCTCAGGAGCCAGGTCGTGGCATTCTAGGCAGAGAGGACAGTCTGTCCAGGCACAGAGGCAGGACAGCTCCCAGGCTGATGGGGAAGAGAAGCAGCTAGGGCGGCTGGAGTATCGGGTTTATGCTGGGGCCTGAGGGAGGAGGAGATGCAGCTGGAGCAACTTCCAGGTGCCTCGAGTCCAGATGTGAGTGTTTGAGTATCATTTGACCGGCAGTAGGGAGCCACGGAAGGATGGTCGAGCTGGCGTCCTGCCCAGCATATCCCTGTTTGCAACTTGGGCTGCCTCCATGGGGCAGGCTTCCCTAAACCTCATTTGTTCTTGAAGGGCAGCCTGGAGCAGTGTTTAAGAATGAGAGTTCTGGGGCCGAGAATGAGAGCTGCCTGGGTTGGTCTCTGGCTCAGCCACTTATGAGCTGTGTGACCTTGGTAATGTCACTTAATCTCTCTGGGCCTCGGTTTCCTCAATCAGAAAAGGGAGATCTTCCTACGTCCCGAGGTTACAGTGAAGAGTAGACGAGTTTATATATGTAAAGTGCTTAGACCATGCCTGGCTCACAGTAACTGCTCAGTAGTTGTTCCAGAGAAGGAAGGCGAGGGCATTAGGTTCCTCTACCTGTTTTTCAGATGGGAAAATCAAGGCCCTCTGAAACTCAGTAAATGCTCAGGGTCCCTTTGGAGGCCAGGAGGGTTCATTCATTCAATAAATGTTTTCTGAGCACCTGCTCTGATGTTGGGGATCCAGTCAGTGGTGAACAAAGCCTCCCCGGAAGGAGCTCCTGACCCGCCCCCAGGGTGTTGAAATTCAAGGTAGTCATTGCCTCAGACACTCACACTCTCTGCCTGCGTTTTACCTGGGTCCTGCCCAGGCCAGACAGGAACTAGAATTTTAACACGAACTGTCTTATGAACAGGCTCTTCCCAGCTCCAAAATCTGGACAGAAGGACGATAGGAGTCAGAATGACCCGCTTTATCCCACTCTTCTTACAGATGAGGGTACTGAGACCCAGAGAGGGTGGGCAGGAGCTGGGCTGCCTAGGGCTCTCAATGCCAGCACACGCCTCTCCCTGGCACCCCGCAGCCCCTGGGACAGGAGGTCAGGAGCGGGGAAGTGGGAGAATGCAGTCAGAGACTGGATGGTTTAAAGGTGGAGCCAACAGGATTTGCTGAGGGATGGGATGGCAGGGGAAGGGCACGTGCGAGAAAGAGGGCGGGATCAGAGGTGATCTGTGGTGTTGGGGCTGAGCAGGTAGAGGCAGCGACAGCTTCTGGTGGAGGAGGTTTGGTGGTGATGCCCGGACAGTGGAGGGGTGGTGGCGGGCCAAACGCTTGTTGGATGAATGGATGGACGCCTTTCTCTGGCCCTCCAGAGGGGTCCAGGACCCGCACTTGCTTTCAGATGTGTCCAGTTGTATGCCTGGAGGCAGAGGAGGGGCCCAGGCTGAAGGTGTGACCCTGGGGGCCACAAGATGGATGAAGTTCAAGGACTGGGTCCTGGGGCTGTCAACATCAGGAGGTTCCATCCTAAGTTCAGGTTTTCTTCTTCCATAAAATTTCCAACTTTTAAATATTAGCAGTAAATTCAAAATTGTAATAAACCTCTGCATGCCCCCCAAAATATGTCCATAGGCCCCGTCCGGCCTGTGGCCTGGTTAGGCCCTTGGTGTGTGAGTCTAGAGTCAGACTGCCTGGGTCTGAGCCTGGCTCTCAGTCCCCAGCTTGTGTGCCCTTAGGCAAGTGACTTAGCCTCTGGAGCCTTGGTTTCCTCGTCTGTAAAATGGGAACGATAATAGTACCCACCTCTTGGGCTCATAGTAAGGATTCTACAGCTGATAGTTATGATGAAATACTATTCAGGATGGATTTTATTAGTGACCAAGGCAGATGATGCCAAAGGGAAAAGGGTTTGCCTTGGGGTGGGATTCAATCTCTGCCATAACAAGCTCTGTGACCTAGGACTAGTTTTTAGACCTCTCTGAGGATGAAGTTTGTTGCCTTTGAAGTTGGACGACGGCTGGGATGCCTGTTAAGGCCTCTGAGCCCATGCCAACCACTCTCCCTCCCTGCCTCCTTCCCTCCAGCCTCGCCCACCCACCACCTCCCACCCCTCCACCCTGCAGCCAGAATGATCTTTCAAAAGCACAAATCTCAGCATGGTCTTTCCCTGCCTGGAGAAAAGCTACGTTGGCTCCCTGCTGCCTTCGTGAAAAAGCCCAAGAGCCTTAGCCTGGTATGGGGAGGTGGGAGGTGGCCTTCACCTCTCTTCTCTCATCTCCTTCCACCACCTGTGCTCATGTACCAGCTGCACACAGCCCCTCATCATGCTCTGCCTGCCCATCATCCATGCAACACTTACTGAGCGCCTGCTATTTCCTGGACCCAACCACATCCCTCCCTGCAGTGACCCGACTGGTTCTCCACCATCTCCCTGCCTTCCCTCCTACCCCTCCTCTCTGCAGCCCATTTTCCACAAGCAGCCAGAGGGATCCTGAAAAAAATGCAGTTTAGAGGGTGTCACCTGCCTGCTTAAAATCCCTCCATGGCTGCCTGTTTCACTGTGAGTAAAGCCACAACTCCTATGCGATCTCTCCAGCTGCATTTTGCACCGTCTCCCCGCTATCCACTCACACTGCCTAGGACGCTGGCTGCCTTCTCACCTGCGGGCCTTTGCACAGGCTGCTTCCCTTCCCGGGTTCTTTCAACATCGCTCCTTCAGGAGGGCCGCCCTGACCACCTGCCCGCATCTCCCCCACCTCGGCTTTTCCTACAGGTACGAATCACTTGTTCCGGAGGCGGAGCCGCAGGGTCTGCCTGTGACTCTGTAGCACCGTGCCCGGCACTGGTATTTGCCCTTTCTGTTGGCAAAAATGCCACTCACCCTTCAAGGCCTAGCTCAAATGTCACCTCCTCCGTGAAGCCTTCCTTCCTTGACACAGTCCCACACCCCACCCTGTTCCCAAGGCCCCTCAGGATCATTCCCTCCTGGTCCCTCCCCTGAGGGCAGATAGCTCCATCCCAGCTTCCTGCGGGCTTTCTCTTCTCCCTTTCTGTCTCCCACACTCAACATTATGATCGTCACTGGATGGCGAGCGCTTCAAGGCCAAGGAGCGTCACAGTAAGAAGAACTAATATTTATCCAGCGAGCCAGGCTCTGTGCTAAGCCCTTTCCTGCATCCTTCCCTTAAATCCTCACAGCCCTGTGGGGTCAGCTCTCTGAAAAGCCCCACCTTAAAGAGAAGCCAGTGGAGGTTTACAGAGGCTAAGGCACGTGCCCGGTCACCCAGCGAGTCTGCTGCCAGAGCTGGAGCTCCTAGAGAACAATGGCAATAACTTACAGTAGCACCTTCCGCAGGCCAGGCCCTCTGCTGAGCCCTATTCAGTGTTTCGTCCTCACAGTAACTTCTACTGCAACTCCACTCTATGGCCGGGAAACGGAGGCACAGGAAGGTTGAGTAACTTGCAAAGCTCAGGAAGCCAGTCAGGAGTGCAGTAGGATTCGAACCCGTGCTGTCTGGCTCGGGGTCATGCACTCAAACCTCAGCCTGTGCTGGCCATTGTGCCCTCCTCCCTCTGGTCTGCCAGGGAGGGTCCTCTATGTCTCGGCACCCCCAACACCTGGAATGGCAGCCAGCCTTTGGGCGGCACCAGTGAGTGAATGCGTAATGAACGAGGGAGCAGGTAAGCCGGTGGACATGGGACCCTGCCCCAGCCGTCCCGCAGCCCTGTGTCTGGAAGCCCAACGATGCGGCAGCCCTTCTCCTGGGCTCGGTGCCCCCCACCACCCGGTTGTCCAGACAGCCCCAGGAAAGGAGAAGATCCATAAACATGAGGCTCCACTTGGGCCCAGGAGGGGCTTTGGGCACTGTACAAGTCTTCAATATTATTGCTTTATTGTCATTTAAATGGAGCCTGCCTCAAACAGGCCACCCAGTTCTAGCCACCAGCGCTGGACAAAACCCCCATTGAAAAGCCAATTACAATCACTCCATCTAAATTGTCATGGATTTGTATAGAAAATTACATCTCCATTTAGTCCTGAAGCAACGTCCTGGGCATGGACAGAGGGGAGGCTGGCCCATTTACCCCGCCGGCTCAGCGCGGGTGCCGCAGGCAGAGAGAAAGCCCGAGCTGCCGGGTCTTGGCCGGCCTGGGGAACAAAGGCCAGTTTGTGGGGGCCCGGAGAGAAACTGGGCCTCTCAGGGCGGCTCAGATTCCAGGCCTGGGCCGATGGACCCTGCCCCGCCAGCTGGTCTCCCCTGCTGGCGGCTGTGGCCAGACGAGCTCCTGACAGCCGGCTTCAGGCGGCCCGTCAGCCCCACCACCATCTGAGGCGGCTGGAGCTTGGCTCATGTCCATGCTGCCAGGAAATGATGGAGGTTTAGCCCAGGGAGCACTGGACTGGGATCCTGAGATCTTGGTTTCATTCATTCGTTCATTCATTCACTCACAAGTTATTAAATGTCTTGCCAGTGGTGTGAGAAGCATGAGAGCACAGAAGTGAGCTCCCGCTTCAGAGTGTCCTGGGTTTGATTTCAGACTGTTCTCAGCAACTGTGAAGAGCAGGCCACTTCGCTCATTCATTTAGTTCTGAAGCTTTTGAGCATCTCTTCTGAGCCAGAGAATGGGACAAAATGGCCCTTACTCTTGGCCCCTAAAGTCCAGTGGGGGCCCACTGTTTCTCAAGTGAAAAGTGTTCTGAGGGAAGTGAACAGGGGCTGACACGGGCTTTGGGGAGGAGCCATGTAAGCAGGCAGGCCAGAAGGAGCTGGTCATGCCAAGAGCAAGTGGCAAGGGCATTGCAGGCAGAGGCAACAGCATGTGGTGGTGGGGGCAGTGAGGCCAACTGGGCAGCAGAATGAGAGTGTGGCAGGAGGGGAGTCGGTGGGGGCACCCTGGAGACTCTGCGGGCCTCTCTTCTGAGCCTCAGTTTTCTCATCTGCAAAAATGGGAATGATGACCTTTGCCACCAGGGGCTTGTGCCAGGACCCAGGGAGATAATGTATGTAAGGTCTCAGCGTGGAGCTGGGCACAGGATGCTCCTGGCTAACTAAGATAGCCTAACTTGGATGGCGCTCTCCATGGGCCAGACAAGGGTTTGCACGCATTAGCTCATTAATCCTCCCAACAGCCCTATGGGGTAGGGCTGTCACCATTTCACAGATAAGGAAACTGAGGGAATGGAACAGGTCAGCTAATTATTTGTTACTATTCCAGTAATTCTCACTATAGGTTAGCCCAAGGCCTGGCACAGAGCAGACCCGCAGAGAGTATTTATTGAATTGGTGAATACATCTGGAAGGGGGGTTCTGGGTGAATATGGGGCGCTCAGTGGAAGAGTCCTGTCTGTGTACATGTGTGTGAGTGACTCTGAGATTGGGTGTAACTGTGTGGGATTCTGAGTGTGACTCTATCTGATGACTCTGTATGGTTGTATGTGACTCTGAGTGTGAGTGACTGTGTCTGACAGTGTCACACGCTTGTTCCTGGAGTCCTCACCCAAACAGCAGGTGGCTGTGGGGACTCTGTCAGACCAACTGTGTGTGTGGCTATGTCAGACTGTGTGTCACTGCCTACATGTGTCTGTCTGGGCCCAAAGGAACACTTGGCACCTTTCCTGGATGGCTGGCGGGCCCGGAGGCTGCCGTGGGGCAGGACGGGCAGGTTCAGAGGTGAGGAGGGCAGAGTCCCCGTCCTCCCCCGCCCAGCCCCACCAGGCAGACAGGCAAATGGAAAAAATGTTCACACCCGGGGCAGGCAGGCGGCCGCCCCACCAGGGACTGCTCTGTGCACAGAAAACAAGTTCTTCTGGTATCAGCTCGAGTTTGGCAGGAAGTGGCTTTTGGGTGGCAGGAAGTTGGATTCAGCTCATATCAGCCCTGGCCGAGGGGCAGGAGAGCAGTTATCTGGGGTTAAACAGAGTTACCAAGAAGCGGGGCCCCAACACCCAGTCCCTGATAGAGCTGAGGGCACAGCCCACCCCTCCTGGTTATTTGGGATGACAGGTGGGGATGGGGGAGGCCTTGTAAAGAAGAGCTGCCACCCATCATGTGCCTACTGGGCCCCAGACCCCAGACAGAGCTCATCATCCACCTCCCATTACCCCCATTTGGCAGATGTGCAGACTGAGACTCTGAGAGGCAGTGACTTGCTCAAGGTCACCAAGACAAGTGGAGAGAAAGGGAGGAGAGAGACTGCAAAAAAAAAAATACAACTATCTAAAGACAAGAGAAAAAGCAGGACAGAGAGCAAAGAGGAGAGGGGAGATGGGGACAGACAGAGAAAGTTGTTGAATGAATGCAGAGAGCTATGAGACTACACCAGTGGGAAGACTTCTGGAGTGCCTACTGTGATGCCAAGCCCTCAAGTGGACATCACAGCCGACCTTGAGATCCTGAATCCATTTCCCAGATGAGGGGAGTGAGACACATGAGCCCAGCTGGCTGAGCCAGACCTGGAACCCAGGTCTGATTCTAAAGCCCATGTTCTTTCAGGCCATGCCCCTGTGCCCGACTTCCAGGGGAAGGAAGTGGCTGTACAAAAAGGGATGCGCAATCCCACTAGCTGTTTGCCTGGGTACGCTGTTGAGGAATTCACGCAGTTGGCCAGTGGAGAGCCAGGGTTCCTACATGGGTAAGGTGGCTGCAGAATTCACGTGCTTAACCATGCGACAGGGTATGCCAAGCACTCTGCCAGAGCAGGCAGAGATAGCCACGACCCTGCCCTCAGGCTGGGACCCAGAGGGTCCAGCTGCTGATCTGAGGCCCCAAAGCTACACCTGGAGAGAAATGGAGTCTCCTATCTCCCAGTCCTGGACACCCTGTACCCCCCACCCTGCCCCCATTGGAGCCCCAGGGGAGTGGGCCACTGGTCCTTCTGTTCTCATCCCAAAAGCAGCACCCAAGCTGTTCCCTGGCTGAGATGCTGATTTGAAGCTCAGTTTGCATGTCGTTTGCACATTACTCAGTGCATGTCAGAAGGTACAACATCTCCCTTTCCCGGAGAAGGCTGCTGGGCCCCCCTGCCCTCCTCCAGACAGCAGAAATGCCAGCCGGCTAGACAGGGAGCTGCGCCCTGGCCTCTGACAGCACCCGCCTGCTGCCACCTCCCCCATCCCTCCTGGAGCCAAATTTAGGCAGCTCTGCTACTGAGAGATGGAGCGAGCGGAGGCAGGAAACGGTGAGGAGGCAGCCCAGCCTTGGCCCAGCAGGGTGGGGCGGCCCCAGGGGTGCCCCTATCCCTAAAGCCCACGGCCCAGCCTCCCCCCACCCCTCCTCCCACAGGAATGTGGGGCGGGTTGGAGAAGGCTGAGTTCTCAGCTGCAGCCCAGGGTGCTGGCTACCCTGGCCCTGAGGGAGGAGGGAGAGATGGAGGGAGGGAGGAGGTCATGGCCGGGGCAGTGGGGAAGGGATCAGATAGCCTCCTCCTGCCCCAGACACTGCTACTACTGGGGACAGGAGCCTGCTCTGCTTCTCAGAACTTCCTGCCCCTCCTTGGCGTGCCCCCCCAGGCCTGATTATGGGGTGGGGGCAAGAGGCACAGCTGGGCCTGTGGGCACTGAACTTCCCCCAGAAGGCTCCAGCAGGCCATCTCCTCCTTGGGTTAGCCTCTGGCCTTGGTGGTCTTGGTTTCCCTGCCGGGGAAATGGAGAGGCTGGCCTGGAATGATTCCCAAGTGGCTACCCACCTTGAGAGCAAGGGTTTCTGGGAGGCCTGGCAGAAATTAGGGAGGTGGCAGTGGCTGTAGGCCTAGGAACTTCTTAGAATTCTCAGGTATAGCTAAGAGAGGCAGCTCCTCACTGATGCTGGGACAGGATGTGGGTGGGTGGCACAGTGAAAAGAGAAGACCCGAGCAGGATTCCAGCCATCAGAAGGGGGGAGTGTGGGGAGTTGCGGGGTGGAGTTGGGGAGGGCGGGGAGTGGAGTTAATAGTGCCCAGTAGTTGGGAGCATGGATCCTGGGGTCTGACTGCCTGGGTTTGAATCCCAGCTCTGCCACTCGGTTCTTTGTGACTATGGGCAAGTCGCTTCAGCTTTCTGTGCCTCAGCTTCCTCACCTGTAAGATGGGGGTAATAAATCTCCCAGGGCCGCTGGGAAGTGAAATGAGGCGGTGAATGCTTGGCACACATTAAGCGCAAGACCATGCCAGCCACCAGTGTGATTGTTTTGTCTCCCTGAGCAGTGGGGAGGCCCCCCGGAGCTATAACGGATGTGGACGCGATGGGGAAGCACTGTAGCTTGTTGGTTAAATGGGCATGGGGATGGGGGTTCAAGTCTGCGTGACCCTGGGCAAGTGGCCACACCCCGCTGCGCCTTGGGCGGGTAACGCCAGAGGCGCCTACCGCAGAGGGTCTGTGAGGATTACACAGTTCAGGCTTGGCACAGCGCCTGGCACATAGCGGGCGCTCCCTGAAGGCGAGCTGGCCAGATCGAATGGTACCACCCCGCACAAAGGACAGGTGGGCAGCGTCCGGGGGGGGGAGCGGGAGCAGGGCAGGTGCGCCGGGAGTGGGGAGGCGGGGTCGGAAGAGGGGGAAGGCGAGGGCGGGCGGGCGCGCGCGCAGCAGGTGCGTGTGGAGTAGGCGGGGCCCCGCGCGGGCGGGGTCTTCAGGTGATCGGGCGCGCGCCCAGAGGCCGGAGCCTGGGGGAGGCGCGCCGCCCCGGCCTACCGCCTGAAAGCATCCCTGTGTCTTTAACACCCTCCTCCCCGCGTACCCCCCCACCCCCTTTGTGCGCCCCCCCCCCCAGCCGGGCTGCAGCAGCGGAGCCGTCCCCCCTGCACTGACAGCTGGTATCTAATTACTGTGTGAGAATGGAAAGTCAGGCTGTCCCAGCTCCGGGGAGAGGGGATTAACGTCTCCTGCAGAATACACTTCCTCTGGTGGGTTGCCATGGTTACTCTCATTACCTGCCTGCCCGCGAGGAGCCCGCGCGAGCCGTTCCAGCAGGCCCTCCGAACCCGGGCCCGGCGCGCGCGCGCCTCCCGGCCCCTCCCCGCCGAGGCGCACGCGCGTGCGCCGTGGGGGCAGCGCGAGCAGCCTCACCCCCACCCCGCGCCCCGCCCCCCGCCCAAGCAGCTGTCAGTGGCGCGCGCGGCCCGGCCAGCCCCAGCGCGCGCTGTCAACAGTCATTAGCGCGCGGGTCGCTCCCCTCCCCCCAGCCCCGGGTGGGGCCCGCACCTGGGACCCCCGCTCGTTAGCGCGCCCAGGCCACCGGTCTGCCCCGGAGGGACCCGCCCGCGGGGCCTGCTTGGCTCAGGGCCGCCCCCTTCCGCCTAGAACCGCCCCCTTCAGCGACCCCATTCCGTCTTTGGCCGCAGCGCCCGACGGAGGCGGATCCCTAGAGTCCCGGAGCGCGCTCCCCCAGTGGAGTGGTGATAGCGGTCATTTACGGGCTTCTCGCCCAGGGCGGGCGCTATTTGTGCATCATTTGGGTTCCCCCCGCCTTCCTGTGAGGTTTGTGCATATTATGTCACCTCAGCACAGGAGGAAACTGAGGCTCAAGCAGGCTAGCCCCTTGCCCGGGGTCAGGTTTGGATCGTCCTCAGGCCTGTGACTTCCCCCTAGAGCACCTGCGCGCTCCTGGCAGGCCGAGGCCAGAATCCCGCAGCCAGGCCCAACTCTGTCCTGCCCGAGAGTGCCATTTGCTGCTCCCTCCCTCCATCCCTTACACCAGGGTCATTGTTCCTCTCCTGCCAAGAGGGGGACACTTTGGCCCACTGCACCCCTTTCTCTCCCTCCCCTTTCCCCGTCACCCTTTTCCAGATATCCCAGAGTTAACAAAACAAAAAAGAAAAAGAAATATTGAGAGCTGCTTGAAGGATATGGCAGCCTTCTAAGGCAGCGCTGTTGGTTGGGGCTGATCCCAGGCACCTTTCTCTGTGGCCTGGGGTGTGCATTTCGGTCCCGGCGTGATTTGAAAGAAGATGGAGGTTCAGCGAAGCAGAAAGGAGGTCTTGGAATATGTGAGGCCCGTTCCAGATGGCAGGTGCGACACGGTGGCGGCCCCGCACTAACAGTTGGAGATGGTGCACAGGGGTGGAGAAGAGGCAGGTGCTATACTGAGTCCTGGCGCCTTGTTCATGGATTTATTTATTTATGGAGGGGTGTGGTCTCATCCCTCTGCCCCATCCAGACCTACAGAGCTCCGTGCAACCATGGGTCCTAACATCCTGGTGTGAATCTGTTATTTTGGAGGGGTTTTTTGGTTTCCAGTCCACAGTAGGTAGTATTCATTACTGAGAGAAATTCCAGTACTGTCCTTGTCCCGTTTAAGCAATACCCTCCCCTCAGTCATTGGATTGCCTTTAAAAAATGATGGCTGGCTTCTCTTGGGGATTCTGAGGAGAGAATTTCTGGATACTTGGGTGAGGGTCTTCATTCTGGTTTTCTATTCTTTTCATTCTCTCAGTTGAGTATGGTTTTTAAATTTCCTTTCCACCTCTTTCCTCTCCCTCTGAGGACCCTTTGCTCAAGGCTGACTTCTCCCCTCTTTCAGCCCTGCCAGAAGATGGAATGAGACTTTGTAGGAACCCCCAAAAAACTGCTACCACCGCTTCCAAAACCTTGGTCCTGACTGAATGTATTAAAGTGTGGCTTGGGGGACAGGAGGAACAGCCACAGTTCTAGAAGTTGAGAGGAGCATGCAGCTAACATCTGCAGTAGCTTTTGTCTGTAATCGCAGCCACTTAGCAGGCTGGCCCAGATGGGATGGAGCGGTCTCTTCACATTTGCCTGTGCGGTCAACCCCTGGAGTCCTGCGCTCCCACACAAGTGGTAGTCCAAGGTGTGTTTCCCCCGGCTTGGGATCTGCTGACTGACTTTCTCCTCTGACGGCAATCTCTATGATTTTCACACCTTGTCAAGAGCTGGATCTGAAATGCACCAAAAGGGCACATCCTAAGGACTTTCTCTGCAGTTTCTTCCACTACTGTAGAAACCCAGTTGAGAAATGTCCCCTCTCTTTAGCCGCACCCTCTCAGTCATGGCCTCCTCATTGCTGGAAGGCATCCACCACTAATATAGTGACGGTGGTGCATTAAACGGCACCCTGGTGGCCTGAATGAGTTAGCCCACTTTGATAAGTGTATAACTTATTACCAACAAGTGACTTGGAAGTTCCAGTGGAGATGACAGAACTGCAATCCATTAGCAATTGGACCTCACCTGTCATCAAGGGAAGGGGTCCATTTAATTGGCTTAGTGAGGAGACAGGCAAGATTCAGTCAGATTCAGGATTTCACCCGAGGGGTGACTCCCGATGACAGCTCGTGAGGCCACCCCAGCAGGGGCTGTCTGATGGCCTGGTAAGACTTACTGATCTCTCTCGTGGGTCTGCAGCCCTGGACCCAGCAATCCTCCTTGTGCTGTGCATTCAGATCATTTGAGGAAACTGAGGAAGCCAGAAAAGACCTGTCAAGGGATGACCTGCTTAAGTAGTCATTAACTTTGCCAATGAGAACTTAAAAACCTGACATCAGGATGCTGGGCACTGCTGCCCTTTCTATCCATAATCCACATTAAGTCTCTGGGCAGGTGTTTTGAATTTACACTAATGTTGCCCAATAAAATTCTTTTGTTCCCACTCTTAGGAAAATTGGCCTTCAATGGAGAAGAAAATATTAATATATTAGGCCTAGAAGCACAGAGCATGTCGATATTTAATGAGCCATTGCCAGTTTCCCTCCTAGTTAACGTCCCTGGCTCAATCATGGAGACTTTCTAATCAGCAGTTCTCAAAATTTGTCGTGCATCAGAATCATCTGGGGGGCCTATTAAAACCCCCAAGTGTTAGATTTGGTAGGTCTGGGGCAGGGTCTGAGAATTTGCATTTCTAACAAGTTCTCAGGTGATGCCGATGCTATAGTTGTCCAGAGACCACACTTTGAGGACCACTGTTCTAAATATTCTGAAACATCACCAGTATTTAAGTAGACATTTGACGATTTCCTAAATGACTTGTAACCTGGCCTTTAGTTTGGAACCCAAATAGGCTGATTTTAAGGAAGATGGTGATGGCCAAGAAAGTTAGTAGCTCCATGAATTTTTTTTTTTTTTTTTTTTGTGGGGAAGACCAGCCCTGAGCTAACATCTGTTGCCAATCTTCCCCTTTTTGCTGAGGAAGACTGGCCCTGGGCTAACATCCGTGCCCATCTTCCTCCACTTTATGTGGGACGCCGCCACAGCATGGCTGACAAGCGGTGCATCGGCGGGCGCCCGGGATCCGAACTCGCGAACCCTGGGCTGCCAAGCGCGGACTAAACCGCTGCGCCACCGGGCGGCCCCCTCCATGAATTTTTAAAAACAATTGCCATGTCTGGTTTTCTTAGCCTGGGTCTGGCCAGCTGTTTTGGAGTTGGCTGGTTCAAAAGGATGTAGTGTGTTACCATGGCAATACTCTTCCCCACTCAGGAAGGTCCCAGAGGTTGGTCCTGTACAACTGACAGAGTGTTTTTCATGACTTTCCCCATGGGGTGCTGCAGGGTTCCATTCCCTCACTCCTGGTTGGCGTTCCCAGGGAGCTGGGGATAGTCAGGAGGCTCCAGCTCCCCCTTTATCCAGCCTGTAAATGAAGTGAGCTTCCTTTGTCAATCCAGGGCCCAGCTTGCTTAGGGCCACGGATCAGATTAAGCTCATTTGGGTACAAAGCAGAAGTGGTTGGCAGGGGCATCCCAAGGCTATGGGGAAGGTGCTTTCCGCTCCTTAATTAGCAGCTCCTGCCCTGTAGCACCGTGTCTGGATTCTCAGCCAGGGAACCCATGCCTCTCCTGCAGCATTTAGCATGAAGGTTATTACCTCTGTGGATGCGGGGCATGGCAGAAATGTCTTTGGCACGTGACTGCCGTGGGCTCCCTTTGTTCTCTTCCCAGCGTTCTCCTTGATGGCCACACAGATATCCTGGTGTTCTTCCCTCAGGGTAGCACACATGGTGTCCAGGTGGCCAAGCTCACCAGAGGACAGTTTAAAGTGTGGACCGGTGGACCTTGTGTGGTTTGAATTCTGGTTGCTACAGACGCTCTCCTTTCCTGTGTATATCTCTGCCATTGAGATAGACCGATTACAGGACCCAGGTTTGAACATCAGGGAAGATCGCAATTTTTTTTTTTTTTTTTGGTGAGGAAGATTAGCCCTGGGCTAACATCTGTTGCCAATCCTCCTCTTTTTGCTGAGGAAGATTGACCCTGGGCTAACATCCGTGCCCATCTTCCTCTACTTTATGAGACACCGCCACAGCATGGCTTGACAAGCAGTGCGTCGGTCCACACCCAGGATCCGAACCAGCAAACCCCGGGCCGCCGAAGCAGAGTGCGCGGACTTAACTGCTATGCCACCAGGCCGGCCCCCGCAATCAATTTTTAAAGAGGGGGCTACTAAAGTTAGTTACACTTTGACTTTAGGAAAGCTTATTCCAACTTTGTGTGACAACCTTAGCGTGTTATTTAGGATTTGCACAAGACTATGCATCTTCTCTGATTACCTCTTCTGATCCCCGTGTTACCTCGGGGACCCATTCTGTAACCTGAACGGATCAGAAGGACAGGAGATAAGAGCACATCCCTGAACACAAAGTGTCCAGACTCAGTAGGTCTAAGGGAAGAGATGAACCTTTACAAGCCTGAAAGTGACAGATGCCTGACGTACATTCTTACCTAATCCTTGGAACATCCAACTAGGACTTTTTAGGCCCATTTTACAGGTGAGGAAACTGAGTTTCAAGAGGTCAAGAAGTGACCTGCCCAAGATCATCAAGCTGGTTAGGGGGCACTTTTCATCTCGCCTATCTAAAATATTGTCTTTCATCAGATTGTTTTCTTTCTCCTTTCCTTCCCACCAAATTTTATCTCCCTTTTCCAGAAGTGTCTGTGTTCTGGCCTGAAACAATTTCATAAGCAGAGAGTTCTATTCACTCTGAAGCAGCTAAAGTCATCATTATGCTTTTGGATTCAGATTATCAAAATGTTGTGGAACTACCCACCCCATAATGCTTTCTTTTTTAATATACATTTTTTAAAATTTAAGACATACAGAAAAGTACACAGAGTGTAAGTGTTCAGATTAATGGCTTTTTATAAACTGAACACACTTGTGTAATCACCACCCAGAACAAGAAATAGAAACCCAGTTATATTTTCATTCTTAAGGTTCTTTTGTTTGTTTTTGCCAACATGAACCTCTGGTTAGAAGTATATTATCAAAAGCAAAAATAAACAAGTGGGACTACATCAAACTAAAAAGTTTCTGCACAGCAAAAGAAACCATCAACAAAGTGAAAAGGCAATCTACTGAATGGGAGAAAATTGCAAATCATATCTGATAAGGGGCTAACATCCAAAATATATAAAGAACTCCTACAACTCAATAGTAGAAAAACAAATAATCTGATTAAAAAATGGGCAGAAGATCTGAATAGACATTTTTCCAAAGGAGACATACAGATATAATTGACCTGTTGTAATATTTGTCCCATCCAGCTCTGTCACAGCAATATTTGAAGATCCCCAAAATGCTGGGTAGGTACAAGTCGGGTAATGAATGAGGCCTGTTTACAGATAGCTCAGGACTTCAGAGGGGGGCTTCAGATACCCACAAGAAAGAGGTCACGGTAACTGCCGAGAGAGTTTAAGAACAGAAGAGTCATGGAATTTTACAGCTCATCTCATAAGTGAAGCTCAGGGAGGTTGAAGAGTTTGCCCACAATCTCACAGCAAGGAAGCAGGACCAGCAGGCAGCTCCTGCTACACACACACACACACACACACACACACACACACACACACACACACACACACACACACACACACGTACCCCAGATGCCTGCTATCTGAGAAGTCCCCATTGAAATGGATCCTGACCAGGAAGGAAGCCATTGGCAAGAAGGCTCATACAGGGCCAGTGAGGTTACTGCCCATGGTCACCACTCACGGACGCTGCCCACCAGCTGTGGGGTTTGGTACCCTACACCCCAGATGCCCAGCTGCCCTTCTCCCCCTTCTGCTCCCAAGTGGGCCATTGGCAGAGACAGCCCGGCTCACCCCTCCTGGCACATTGGGAAAGTTGCTGGATGAAACCAAACCCCGTCTGTGGCCAGAATGTGATGTGAGCAAGTGTCCCATTCAGCATGGCCTCTATTCTCTTTGGACTACAAGGACCGAGGTCCTAAGCCAGCTCTGCCACTTGCCAGCCACCATGCCACAGGCAGGCCCTGACCCCAACAACCTCCAGGCTTATAGTGACATTTAGCCCTACCATAGCTAGGGAAACCTGGCACATGGCAAAGCACTTCTTATGACAACATTTATCCAGCAGTTCCTATGGGCCGGGCTAGGTGCTAAGTGCCACACACATCTCTCGTTTATTCCTCTCCGTAGCCCAGGGGAAAGGTGCCTCTGTTACCCCCATTTCTACATAGAGAACCTGAGGCTCAGAGAAGCAAATCACTGCTCAGGGTCACATAGCCACTTAAACGATGGGGCCCCATTCAAACTGGGGAAGAGTGTGTCTACACTACCCTGCCTGGCTGCCGCTTGTGAGCAATCAGCCATTCGGGCGTTAATTATTGAGCCTACTATGTGTCAGGCGTTGTTCTGGGTGCGAGGGAGACAGCTGTGAGCCGACAGATGACGTCCCCACCCTCACAGAGCTGATGCTCCTGAGCAGAATCCTTTGGGGAAGAATTCTCTTAGAGATTCGTGCTTTGGGCACTTTTAGAGAAAAGGCTGCCTCCTTTTTCCCAAATCCCCGTCCCCACTGCTTGCTCATCATCCTTGAAGCCCCCCCCCAGCGCCCTCCAAGGCTCCCCTTAAGGAGATGATGGCTGAGAGCCCGATGTCCCTGAGTCTCTGTGTATCCCGTGCCCTATGAATAAGGAACTCACTGAGCAGTCTGCTCCCTTAGGGCCCTGGCTGTACCCCAGCCTCGCGCCCTACCATCCCCATCCCCCCGCCCTGTGAGGGGGAGGGCAGGCATCTGCCCAGCAGCTCCTTCCTATTGAAGGACCTCACCTCCATGCTGGCACACCTTTTTGGGGCCAGCTGACAGCACTCATGCCAGCTTGATAAGAGGCTCTGGGGACCCACGGCCACCCCGTTCACACAGCCCTGCCACCTCCATGTGGCCTCGTGTCTGTTATTCTCTACATCTCCACACACAAAGAGCCCTGGTGCTCTTGCTGGCGCTCAGCCGCTGGAGTGGGGAGGGCAGGTGGTGGTGAAAAGCTTTTCTGAAAGGCCAGGGCGGAGGCAAGAGTCACCCAGGTGATCCGAGCTGAGCCGTTCCCCTGGGACCCCAGCCCGGGACCACAGTGAAAGGTTACTGCTAATTGGCGAGCTCCTGATGGGGCCGCATCTATTTAGCACTCCCCCCTCCCCAGAGACTTCCAGGATGGTCTTGGCACAGCGTGTGATTCGAGAGCTCCCCGCCTGAGTCTGGCACAATCTGTCTGAAATTGTGAACATGGAGCCTCTTGGTTTTTTAATTTGTCTTTCCGTTGTTGTTGTTCTCTGCCCATTGTTTCTGGTAGATTTAGTAGCAGCAGCCACCCTGACTCTGGTACCCTCCTCCCTGGGGCCCCCTCAGCAGGCTCCTTCCACCCCCAGCCCCTCAGACCTACCATCGAAGGCCTTGCAGGGTCAGGGAGCTGCGCCGTCCCTGCGCCTGACCCATTGCCTGGCCTCGGGGCCCAGTGCTCACCCCGCCGTCATCCCTGACACTAACACAGCTTGTCCACCCTGTCGCAGGGGGCAGATGGCCTGTCGGAGCCGGAGGGCATCTCTCTGAAGCGGGTCGCTGTGGTGGAAGATTTCTTTGACATCATCTACTCGATGCATGTGGAGAGCTCGGCGGAGCCAGGCAAAGCCCCCAAGCACGCTGGGCAGAAGAAAACCTACCGAGCGGTGAGATTTCTGTCTCTTTGCCTCCACTGGCAGCCCCAGGCCTTGGCAGGAGGCCACGGGCTCTGCACATGTTGGGCGGGGGGCAGGGCAGGGAGCTGAGGCGTGTTGAAACGGCCTTTGGGGACCCAGAGGGGCACAGGGCAAGGGCACGGCAGCCAGAGATGGCTCACGGGGCGAGGGGGCGGGCTCTGCGGTCTGAGCACAAAGGAGAAGCAGGTTGAAGGGAGTGAGAGGGAGGGAAGGAGAGGGATGAGGGCAGGAGGACAGCCCTCCTCCTCCTGGTTTCTGCTTCACTTGTCCCCCCAGCCCTTGCAGCCTGCTTTGGGGTGGGGGTGGGGGACTAGATAATAATAATCATAAGAGCAGATGCTTCTGTGGCATTTACCCTGTGCCCAGTGCGTGAGCTCATTTGATCCCCTACCACCCTGTGAATTCAGTACTGGAAGTTCCTCGGGGAAGTCTGGGGACCTGGTCCCCACCCTCAAGGAGATTTGTGATGGGGAGGCTGAGAGCAAAACCGAGACATGAGAGACAGAGATGTCTCCAAGACTAGCTTCGAGGGAATGAGAACCCAGGTACCTGGGCGTTCAGCAAAGGCACCTCCAGACACCAACCTTCGGTGCTTATCCAGGGGACTTCATGGAGAAGGTGGCATGTAAACTGGCATTCTAAGCTTTGGGTAGGCAGGAGGGAGCAGAGATGGCAATCTAGGTGTGGGAAACGTCACATAAGGGGAGGTGGAGGGGTGGTGGCCAGAGCACGAGGGGCCTGCCTGTCTTCTGGTCCATCCCCCGGTGACCCTCATCACTATGGCTCGTGCACAGCTCTGAACCTCTCACCCCGCGCCCACCACCAGACCAGTACAGCCAAGCACGTTACGTTCATTCAAGCCTCACTGCCGTCCTGTGACAGAGACACTGTGGTCCCGTTTCACAGTTAGGGGGAGTGAGACCCAGAGAGTTGAGCGACCTAAGGTCCCACAGCACCTGAGTGGCAGTCAGCTGGTGTCCTCATGCCCCCTGTGTGTTGACTTTCTCTCTGGCTTCCTAGAGAAGCCCCCCAGTGACCTTCCCTCGGTGACTGGGCTTCCCCACTCAAGGCAGACGTGACTCCCACTAAGTTCTTTGTCTAAACAGCCTCGGGCTGCAGTGGAGGTGGTCTGTGCCAGTCTATAATTTCCCCCTATGGCCTGATTTTTTTTTAAATCCAACATTCTGATTTGTCCTTGTCCTCAAAAGATGGCCTTTACCCTAAATGAGCCTTAAGGATGGACCCACGTGCCAAGGACCTCAGAGAGACGAGGGGTCGGGCTGAGGGAAGGAGATGATTCTACCATCTGCCCCCATCCCCCCTGCTTCTCAGTACGTGTGCGTTGGGAAACGACTCCTGGGAAGGGAGTTCTGAGGGTCTTTCCACCAGAGGGTCACAGATGAAGGGAGGGACACTCAGGCCGGGCCAGCATGGGCCCCTTGGTGTTGATCAGACGCAGCTCATATTCTCAGCGTTCGATTTGTCAGTGCTGGGCAGTCAGCATGTCTGAGCACTTCCCGTGGTCCAGTTCTCTGAGCCTTCACGTGTGAAGGTTGTATGTACGAAGCAGGTGCTACTGTTATCCCCATTTTACAGATGAGGAAAATGAGGCTCAGAGAGATGCATAACCTGCACCCTGACCACTACACATCCTGCCTCTCTACAAACCTGTGGTCAGCTAGTAAGCCCAATGACTTGCTCTTGTCCAGATCAATGGGCTTGACCGTTTGATTTCCCTGGTCCCCTCGGTGCCCAGCACCAAGCCTCCCCCTCAGGCACTCCCTGGGTGTTCATGAAGGCCGGGGTCTGCAGCCTCCATGCTGCGGAGAGGGCAGGGTTGGGCTGGTCCTGCCAGCCTTTGCGTCCCTGAGCCAAGTGGACATCCAGCCCTTTGCTCTGCACTTCCTGGCTTCTCCTCCATATGCCTGCCGCGTGCCCCACTTCCTGCTGCCCAGCCTGGAGCTGGCACATGACTGGCGGGGAGCCAGCTGGGCTGTGCACAGAGCTGGAATTTTAGCAGCAGGGCCAAGGCTGAGTGGAGCAGGCCAGGGCCCTCCTGCAGTGGGTGTGAGGCCAAGGGGGCTGCCACCCCCCGCCCCCATGTGCCTCCCCTCCCTTCCTCCTCCTCTTCCCCATCTGTCACCCGTCTCGTGCCACCCTCTTCCTTTTTGGGGGTGGGGGTGGTGCCTGGGTGCTTTTGTCCCCCTCTTTTCATCTGCTCCCATTTTCCTTAACCCAAGCCTAGCTCCTCAGCCCTATCCGTGCCTGTGGAAAGACAGCCCCCAAGGAAATTCTGTGCTGGTGGCTACAGAGAGGCACAGCCTGGCACCGCGGGGTTGGTGTCATGCCTTTGGCTGAGGGTTTTTGGACCTGTCTCTCTATGTTTTCCTGAACCTGAATCCTGGGTCTGCCTGGCTGTCTCTGGGGTACCTGGGACTCACTGGATTCTTACAAGTCTGGGTGCCTGTGGGAGGCAGTGCCCTGGAAGGCAGATGGGCAGAATTGTTCAGGGCATGAAAGGAGGCACATTCTTCAGTGGGAAAAAGAAGATTCTAGCATCTACCGCTGTCCAGCAATGGTTCAGAGAGGGCAGGTAATGAGCTTTCTGAAACTGGAGGTATATGAGCCAGGGGTAGATGGCTGTTTACAATGGAGAATGCAGGGGGATTCCCACTTTGGGCAGGAAGCCCCTGCCTTGCTTTGCCTCTGATGCAGTGTGACCAAAGATCCAGAGGATCCCAGGGGGTCTTGCCAATGCCGGGGTCTGAGAGGGTTCCAAGCGGTTCTACAGAGTTCCCTGAACCCACATAGAGGACTGGTCCTTTTTCAAGGGGCTTTTCTGGTGTCTGCGCCCATCTGGGTTGGAGCGAGCGCCTTTGCTTCCTTCCTCTCTCCCAGGGTGCTGGTAGGCTGGACCGGGTTCCGGAGTCCAGATCTGGCTGCCCAGACCACTTTGGAGTTGGGACCAGATGTGGTCAGCAGCTGCTGCAGGCCCACCACGTGCTAATCCACCCGCAGGGCAGAGGGAGGATCTTGTAAAGTGGTGCAAATCCCCCCAATTGGCTTCATCCGTCTTTGTCGGCCTCTGAGTCGGGGAGCGAAAATGGGCCTTGCAAGTCAGCGACTCTGCAAATAGCTTCTGCTCTCCCTGCCAGCAGAATCTCTCTTGGTGTTCACCACTAGGAAAAACGTTAAGGGCAAATTCACGTGTGGATCTCGGTGTCCAGGCAGGAGGCCCCAAGGGCAAGGCAGCAGGCAGCCCAGGGCCACTGAGGGGAGCTGGGCGGGGACAGGGCTCCTGAAGCTTCTCCTCCTTAGACACAGCAGCTTCGTCTTTATCTGCTTCACATTTTGGGCTCCAACATAAGAGTCTATTTCCAGAACAGTGTCTGTAGCTCTAAAACTATCTGAAAACCACCATCCTACTGACTAGAGCATCAGCTGGGATTGTCCTCCTCCTTTCAATTCATCCTGTGGTCTGTGGCCTTGGGCGTCCATGCAGTCAAACAGAAATGGAGGTCCCATTTCTCATGTGGACAAGCCAGGAGGGTGAACCAAAAGATGCCCGTAGGTTGAAGGCCCCAGTGAGGGGAGGTGTCCTCTTCCATGCGGGTCCCTACAGCAGCACGGAGTTGGGCTGGACTCCACTTTTCTGACTCCCCAGGGAGCTGTTAGCAAGGCTGCAGACATTCCAGCCATGCAGGGCAGGGCTTCCCTCCCTGGCCCTCGGACAGCTCCAAGGACTTCTCACCTACCTGCCTTCGGTCCATCCCACCCACCCCTCTGTAGGAGCCAGGGTCAGGAGAGGCTCCTCCCTGTGGCATGCCAGCCAGCCTTTGCGAGGTGTTGGGGTCCTTGCCAAGGCCGGGAGAGCTGTGGCTACCACGCCAGGCCCTGGGCAGGCCGGAAAGGCTCTCCTTGAGCCCTGTAAAAACTATTTCTCTGTCCAGTGGCAGGAGAGCTCATGTGGTGAAGTAGGGCTGTCCCTGTGGTATCAGCCTTTCCTCCTTTTCCCAGCACACTGCAGCCCTCTTCCCCAGTCCTCCTCTCAGCTCTTCTGAGGCCTGAGCTGGGATGCCACACCTCAGGGCGCCAGGAGGTCATCTATTGGCCCAAGTCAGCCGCAGGCCTCCGCTTAGCCCAGCGGGCGCCCTTCCTTCTTGCCCATTTACTCCTGTGGCCATCAGCTCTTCGGCAGGGCCCCCCCCCCAACTCCACAGGCTGAGAGGGACATGCTGCCCCTAAGATTTCCAGGAGCTCCGGACTGGGGATGAAGATGTCCATGTGTGTGGCAGGAAAGCCCCCATCCCATGGCCCTAACACCCGAGGAGGACGGCCTCACGCCCTCCCATCCACCAGCTCCAATCAGGGAGCAGGGGTTTGCCCTTGTCCCTGACCTTCAGAGGAAGGCAATCAGACAGGGAATTTGGAAGGGAGATAACTCATCAAGGAGCCTGCCTGCTCCGCAGAGCATCAAATCAGCTGAGAAATAACAATTGTGTCACCAAAATTAACTCTGTGTTTGCAGCCAGCTGCCAGGCAGGAGTGGCCCCTGGAGCTCCACAGGCCGGCTGAGCTGGGAGCATAGCCTGAGCTGGTCCTCCGAGGGCCGGGCCACAGCCTGGGGCACTCCGGGCCTCCTACATCTCCCCCAGCCCCATCCACTCCGTCCTACCTTACCCCGCCTCCTGGCCACCAGAGAGATGGAGCAGGGCGTGTGCATCCCAAAGGAGCAGACTGGGTGCTGTCCTGGAGAACAGCCCCCTTCCCCTGTGGGTTGATGAGCGCCCTTGGCCAACTTTCCTGGATGGGCTGCGGCGAGGATGGCGGAACGCTGGGGTGATGCTGCCCCTTAGTGGAGAGGAGTGGGAGGGCCCAGGCTCTTGGAAAAGTGCGAAAACCAGCAACTGGGCAAGCTACCGGCCTTGGCCAGGGAACCTGGGCCTACAAGTTCCCTCTGGTCCTGTCAGGCAGCCAAACTAGGGCCAGCAGGTTGCCCAAAACCCAGAGCAAGAGGAGAGGGCTGGGCTTCTGGGCCCACACCCTCCTCTGCCCCAGTCCCCCACCCAGCTCTTTCTTGTGTTCCCTCCCACACCCCCCTTTCTCCTCCCTAGCTAGGGGTGGCCGCCTGAAGGCAGCTATGGGGTGGTGTGACCTGGAGCATCGGCTTTAGTCTGGCACTGCCTCTAAAGAGCTGTGTGACCTTGGGTGAGTTGGTTCGCTTCTCTGGGCTCTGTGACCTCACCTGGAACAGGGCGGTCCCTAAAAGCCTGTCTACTTTGAAAAATCTGATCCCTTGGCATCAGCCTTTCACAGCTCTCCCTTAAAAGGTTCTCGACCTGTGAGTTATTAAAAGAAATAGTTTGTAGAACCTCGGGTTCTGTTTGCACGCCTGGGGTCTGTAGATTTATAAGTGGGTCTCAGTTTACCCATCTCTAAGAGAGGAAACTGTTTCATCCTACCCTAGAGCAATGTTTATAAGCTCATTTTTCAGTGGCAGCAGTAAAATGTTCTGAGAGGAATAGTACCTATTAGAATGTGGGTTAAAGACTAGATAATATTTAAATGTTGTGCTTTTTCAATTTTTAAGCTCCTTTATTCAAAAATTTAAGACAAATGGTTTTCTGCAAAAGCACTGACTCATTTCCGTGGCTGAGAATCGAGGCCACCTACCCCTTGCTCCTTGAATCCCTGTCCTTCCTGGCAAGGGCCAAGTGCCTGCCGCCAAAGCACAGCACTCGGTGACCCGGAGGCCACGCGGCCTCCCCACCGGGTCCATATGATGAGCGCAGCTCCTCTCGCCCTCAGATCGCAGAGACCTACGCCTTCCTCCCACGAGAGGCCGTGACCCGCTTCCTCATGAGCTGCACGGAGTGTCAGAAGAGGATGCACTTCAATTCCAACGGCCTGGAGCCCAAAGGTAGGGGAGGAGGCGGGCGGGCTGGAGGCTCCGGGAGGCCGTGCAGGGAGAGGCTTTCCCACCAGAAGGGTCTCCCTTTGCTGGCACAGACAGAAAAGTCCACGTCCAGCAGCTGTCTCAACTCCCAGAGACCAGTGTGGGTCCATGGAGCTGCCCAGAGAGCCTCATCTGGGGTTGTTTTTTTTTTACCTTTTTTTAAAAAAATGTCGTTTCACTTAAAAACCAACAGTACATTACTACTGCATTCGAGACCCTCTTCTCCCACTGAAGTTCTGGATGAAAATGGCCACCTCGCCTCATTCCCTCAGCTCTGTAATTCATGCCACCCAGGTCTCACCCTGGGCAGCATCTGTATGGGCCTGGTTGCGCTGACCTGACTGGAGACTCTCAGGACGGGGCACACCCCTCGCCGTGTGCGCCCTCCTAGCCTACAGCCACACACCTGCCAGTCGTAGGTCCTCCCTAAGTGTTTGTTTCCTCCTGGTGCACACCCAGGAAATCCATGGGGATTGGTTCGAATTTGTGACCAGCCAAAGTTGGTCCCTTGGATCAACGTCCAGGCTCTCCAGCTCCACCCTGCCCAGTGAGACGCAGCAAGGACCCCCCCCCTCAGTCCCCTACAACCTCAACCTGAATGTCTCCAGAGACTGTCAGTAAATCTGGGGCCCATCTGTTCCCAGGCGGCTTTGGCTCAGTAAGACGGTCCAGTACACTTGGCTGGTGTGATTCGAACTCTGCCCTGAGGAGCGGTGCCCAGGTGGGCGATTTGTTAGGGCATCTAGGCCGCTCCTGGGCATCCGGCCTGCAGAGGTGGCTGATGTCGGTGGGCGCTTTGCCTGAGGACAGGAGCAGACTGGGAGTGAAGGGCAAGCCGTCTACGCGGGTGGTGCTCAAGTGGCATCCACTAAATCTGGGGGAGGGAAAATCAGCAGTGAAGGCTGAGTAGACGACAAAGGAATTGGAGCCTCCGCATCAAGTGGGGTTTTCCTCTCATTCTTTTGTTCCCTGACATACCTGAGTGACTTCTGACACCAGCCCCGCCTCACCAAATCCAGAGGCTTTCCTGTCCATGGGGCTGTTGGGCCGCTTCATTGGGCAGCTTCTAAATCACAAGGGATGGAACAAGTCTAGTTAATTCCTCATTAGTGCTGTGTTCCTGATTTAAAAGCAGGAGCCCCCAGGCCGCATGGGTGGGTTCGAACTCCCGCTCTGCTGTCAACAGCTGTGTGTCCTGATCCTCGGTTTCCTCATCTGTGAAATGGAGTTAGTAATGGCACCCCCTCAGGGGGCTGATGAGATGTGAGAGTTAATCCCTGTGCCTAGCGCAGGGGTTCTGCGAGGAGTGAGGTGTGGCTGCAGCAGGTGTTGTGTTAATGCCGCATGCCCGGGTGAGGCCCCTGCCCCACGTGGCCTGGCCCTGGCTGAGCGGCTGCAACCCTTGGACCAAGACAGCACATGCTACCTGCAGGAGGGCCAAGAGGGCCTTCCTTGCTGCACTCCCCACCCAGCTGGGGTCTGGGTCCCGGGGCGTATGCCCTGGTGGTGGCTGCCTGGTCTCTACCCACCCATCCGCCTGTCCCCTCCTGTTCAGTCCTAATCGTTTCTATAGCAACTGGCGGAGTCAGATACAGAACTGCTTGCCTGGGGGGACAGAGGCGAGGCTGAGAGGGGCCGGGTTTGTGGGCTGCTCTGGGGTGTCTGCAGGCTCCATCTATTCTGCTCCCTTGCTCCCTGCTGGTGTGGAGGACTTTCCTCACCCTCTCCCCCTCTGTGATGGCTGCAGCTCCACTCCTCGCATGTGGGCTTCTGCATGGCCGGGAGGGCGATGCCACATGCAGCAACAGTCTGTCTCTCCTCTGTCCTGCCACCACTGTGCCCCCACCCCCAGGGAGCAGGAGGGAAGAGCAGGGAGGGAGGGAAGTGGAGAGGGAGAGAGCACATGCAGGGAGGGAGCAGCCTAGAATATAAACCAGCTTCGTGGGCTCTGTGCTGGAGCCTCTCTTTCCAGGGGCTTGCTCCAGGCAGGACAGAGGGCAGGTGGAGTAAGGCTGCACTGTGCTCATCCTTGCCCATCCTCCGGCAGAATCCCGCTTCTCTGTCTCTAGGAGCAGAGCTTCCCACACAGGGAGAGGAGGAGACCCTGAGGGAGTAGGAGACAACGTGCCTCATGGAGGAGTGTGGACTTGGAATTGGGCAGGCCTGCGTGTGCCACCCTGTTCCCTGCTGTGTGTCCCTTGGCAGGTTAGGGGACCTTTCTGAACATGAGCTGCTCATAACAGCTGCTATGATCCTATGAGGTATCTGTCCCCGTTTATGGCTGAGGAAATGAGACACAGAGAAGTGTCATGATGAAATCATTTGTCCAAGATCCCTCAGGAGGCAGGAGAACTTATTTTCTCATCAGCAAAATGGGAGTAACACCTCCCTCCCAGGGTTGTCTTGAGAATGCAGTTGAACTAAATGAGCCCATTCTGTGGTGCAGTGGGTGCCCAGGGTACATCAGCCTATCCCCCCGCCATGGTGTTACACCACAGTGCCCAGGCACAAGACTGCTAATGTCCAGGTGGCCCCACGGGGAGACACACAGTCAGTCACCCCACCCAGGCGAACACCTGGGTCCACAACCTGGACGCTGGGCAAAAGGGGTGGGTTTGGTTTCTGGAAGCTGCCAGTGGAGAGCCTTCGAGTCTGAAAGGCTCTCTTGTCTGCTTAATGGCCGGAGGCATTAGCCTCCTCGACCACCCTCACCAGCTGGCAGGTTCTCCTTTCTCCTGCCCCAGCCGAGGGCCTGCAGATCCTATCTCTGCCCGCCCCGCTGGCCTTTCTGGATGCGGTCAGCTGCACTGCTCACTTGCTCTTTCACGGGCACCCCTGCTGTGCCAGCCCTCTCTCCTCCCTCTCCCGCTGCTGGCCCTGCCCCAGGCCCCAGAGGGAGGCCCCGTGTTCCTGTCCCAGGAGGGTGGGGCAGGAGGGGGACAGGGAACAGGATGGAGACTTCTCGAGGGGCTGCTGGGAGAACGCCTTGCTTCCTGGCCTCGTGTTAAAAAGAAAGAAAGGAAGCAGAGCAGCGGTTTGTCCCCAGCAGAGCGTGGGGGCCAGGATAGTCCCATGCCCTCCCCCAGCACCAGGAGCACAAACAAAGGAGGCTGCGGAGGATCAGGAAGTTTGAGGATGGGAAATTCCAGGGCCTCCTGGCTCCACGCTGCTCTTCCACCAGCCCCTGAGCGAGTCCAGGCAGAGGGGGCACAGAGAATGAGGACTGGGTGTGCCCTCAGACCAGCCCTGGCTCCTGGGGAGAGGGGCCTTGGGGGGCAGGTTTCTGTTTTCTTCAGTGCAACAAAAGATTATTTGCATGGCTGCAAACTAGGAGTTAGTAGTGGGCAATGCCAGTTACCTACCGAAGAGTCCCTTCCTCAGGGACAGAGTCATCCACTCAGGTGCTGGCTCCTTCGCAAGCAGGCCCAGACTTCTCTGTGTGGTTTCCAACTCCTCCATGCCTGGC
Source organism: Tapirus indicus (assembly GCA_031878705.1). Taxonomy (NCBI): domain Eukaryota; kingdom Metazoa; phylum Chordata; class Mammalia; order Perissodactyla; family Tapiridae; genus Tapirus; species Tapirus indicus. The sequence continues at coordinate 68,071,773 of CM062929.1, forward strand.
CCCTCCAGGTCCCCTCTTCCTGCCCTTCCCCCACGTGACCCCATTCCAGCCCCCTATTCCAGTCTGTTCCTTTGCCCTTGCAGTCTTTCCTGGGCTGGCCTGCTTGCTGGCCCGTCCTCTCTCAGCTCTCATACTCACTTGCTGTGTGACGTGGGAGGTTGCATAGCCTCTCCATGTAGTGTCGCCTCATCTGAAAAATGGGGTTATTAATACTAGCACCCACCTCATGGAGTTCTCGGGAGCATCAGGCAGGACGGGAGGCTCTGCATCAGGCTCTGCGTGGAGCTCCTGGCAAGTGCTCACTAGCTGTCAGCTGAGTGATTGAACAGACGTCCCTTCAGATCCTCTCTCCACAAAGATGTCCTGAGCTGCTCCAGGCCCCTCTGGGCTCTTCCTCCTCTGAGCTCTAGTGGACTTGCCATCAGTCCCCCCTGTTGAGCGCAGGGACTGTGCCTACAGGTTCCCTCACCTTCCCCACCCTGAATGCACACACATCAGTGCTCCTTGAAGACTGACTGATCTATTGATTCACTTCCCTGGGAAGGAGGTTTTTCTATCACCTTTTGAGCTGGGCCCAGGCCTGGGATCTCTATTTCCAAATCTGAACCCCACAACAGGCTGGCTGGTCTCGTGGCTCCTCTGTGCCAGGGCTTCTTCATACACACATCCTGCAATACCGCTCCTGCCTGGGAAAGTTCTTGCCACTGGCACCCAGACGCCATGGGTGTCTCTGGACCGAGGGGTTCTTCCATTCTGCAGGTGGAAGCTCATGAGAATTGTCCCCTTGTGTTCTACCTGGAGGAACGAGGGCCACTACGTCAGTCGACGTCTGTTGACTGATGAATGCCACTGGAGCCCAGCTGTGGAGGTCAGCGGTTGGCTTGGCCTGGGTAAAGCCTCTACATCACTGATTATTTTCAAGGCCTATAAAACTAGGTCCAGCACTTGGGCTGGTTTCAGTTTTCCTTGGCAAAGATGTGTTGAAACATTTCTTTGGGTGGTTCCTCTGTCTTGCTCACCAGCAAACTGCTGGGTTATCTTGGCTCTGTGGCCCTTGCTAACTCCTAACTCACCAGTGGCATCAGGTTATTTGTAGTGGCTCAAGCGTGGCCACTGCATCTGTTGACCACAGCGGCGGCCTGGCCTGTCTCAGTAGAGCCCAAGGAAGCCAATTCTTCCTCGTTCATGGGTCCCCCTTAGCTCATCCCCCATCCTGGCGTTTGTCATCTGTGAGCGCCTGACTCCATGGAGCTCCCCCTGGCCCCTGCTCCTTATCTCTTTCTTACTAAGCTGATCCTCTCCTTGTGTGGCACTTAACCACCTCCAGAGCCATGGGGCTCCCCACTGCCGAAAACTCTGCCTGCCTTTCTCCTTGCAGTGGTGTGGCCAAGCTCTGACCTCCCACAGCCAGCTCCCCAGCACATTCCCTCACCTGGATGTCCCCCACCCGCCGAGGTCCTTCCTCCCCAAAAGAACTCTCACTTCTGGAGCCACAGAGCCGAGCATTTCCATCCAGTCTCTGGTGGATTTGTGTGAGTGCTCAGGGTGTCCCAGACCAGGGCATCCTGCCTCCTCTTCTTAAGCCCTCCTGGCTCACCTCTTTGGCACCAGAAGTGGTTTCTGATCTGTGGACATGCTGGGGAGGGAACAGCCAAGGAAGACCCCTTCTCCCACCTCCCAAGAGCACCATCCCAGCTATGGTTGTTTTTTTCTTAAACCATGCTGCACCTGGCTGTATTAAAGATACCTTTTCGTAACCAGTCAGGACATGGGTGACCATCAGTAAAAGAACACAGCATCCAGCCTCCGTGGATGACCAAACACCGAGAGTCACCATGACACCCAATGAAGTCCTCATTTGCGGCTCTGACGGGAGACCCTTGGCGTGAGGGGACATTCTCACATACCGTGTTGTCTAGCAAGTTCTCACCAGACAACTCGTCTTTGAGGAAATGAAACGGAAACAGCAGAATTCTCCCTTTGGAGACCCACGATCTGAAAACGGGAACCACGGCTCTCTGGAGTGACCCGTCTCAGTGTTGTCACTGGAATGTCTGCCTCACATGTCTGCATCCACCCCACCAATGTGGGGGGCAAGGTCCCCACATGCCCCTGGGCCTAAGGAGGTCAAGTCTGGGTGGATGGTGGCATGGCAAGGACAAGAGGACACGAGGATAGAACACATTTTAGTTTCCCCACAGCACCTGGTGTTTGTGCCAAAGGAGCTGTTGTGCGTTGCTGCCACTAAAACAGGAGAAATTCTCTTAAAAAAAAAAGATTTGGTCCATTTCAAGCCAGTTTCTGAAACATTCAATTAGTGACATTGACTTCTTCCTCAAAAAACAAAAATCTTCCTCAAAGAGCACGAAAATTCTGCATGTGACGACATAGCTTTAAGAAGCAAAACAAAGGTCTGCATTTTTGTAAAATGTGAAAAGAAATGTTATTCAAGCTGTGCAGTCACCAAGCATACGCCTCAAAGCGGCACCCTGGTCCCCGGGCCGGCCCTGCGTGGGCCTGCTCTCCACAGGGCTGTTCCTGTCCTCGCCAAGCAGGGACTCCCTTGTCCCTTTGGGTAGTTTTGCCCCCTTGTTGGCAGGGACCTTTTTTGTTTATTGTGGTAAGATACTTATAACATAAAACTTGCCATTTAAATGATTTTTAAGTGTCCGACTTACTGGCATTAGTTATATTCACACCATTGAGCAACCATCACCACTATCTATTTCTAAAACTTTTTCATCATCCCAAACAGAAACTGTACCCATGAAGCAATAACTTCCCATTCCCACCCACCTACAGTCCCTAGTAACCTCTCTTCTACTTTCTGTGTCTGCAAATGTGCCTTTCCAGATGCTCCATCTCCATGGAGTCATGCAGCGTTTGTCCTTTGGGCCTGGCACTTAGCGTGGTGTTTTCAAGGTTGCAGGGGCCTTTCTGGCTGGGGCTCCGCTCTGAGCGGCCGGTTTAGCAAATCCCTCTTGGATATCCTCTGCATTCCTCCACCTTGGCCCTGTCACCCACTTCCCCGTCAGCCTGTGTCTCGGGCACGGTGGTGATGGTGGGGGGTGGGCTTTGGCTGGTCCAGAAGTCACTCCCATTTCTCCTTGCACCACTCAGATCCCAGCCCAGGAACAGAACTAGGCGCCGTGGGGAACTTTGGGTCAAAGGCCTGGAGCCCTTGGAGGCAGGAGGAGGAGGGGGAGGCCAGAGAACAGATAACCAAGACTCTTCCCCTGGCAGAGGGTAAACCAGGGTCAAGTGACTGAATGACTAATTGAGGCCCCACTTAGTGTGACGGGTCCCAACAGGTGGCTCCAGGGTTTCGAGCTTGGTCATAGCAGGAGACATCTGAAGGGGAAGCTGGACCGAGGAGGGGGTGATGGGCTCCCTGTTAATCATGCTCCTCATCTTCCTTGAGTTATTCCTGTGCCATTTTTGTCTCTCCTGCATGCACAGTGGCACCTAAGCTGCCCAACACAATGGCTGGGCCGTGTCCACTGCAGCCGTCTTTGCAGAAGGCAGCTTGGCCAGAGATTTCAAGAGTTATCGATTATTCCTACCCTTCGACCCACAAATGATCAGAAACATGGACCAATATTCATGCGCAGAGATGTTCCCTGCAGTATTGTTTAGAATAGCCCCCAATAGGAAACAAGCTAAGTAGCCAATCGTAAGGAAATGACTCAAGTGAAAAAACAGTAGAATAGAACACGGCTGTAAAAATTATATTTGCAAAACAAAACAAGATTTTTGATGGTGGGGGAAATGTAAAATGTTAAGCAAAAAAAATTTTTTTTAAGCAGACTATAATTCTCTGTGTGCATTACGATATCAAAATGTGTAAAGAAGAGAAATCACAGGGAAAAAAATAAACAGAAGCATATGCCAAGCTGCTTGGTGCAATTATGGGTTTTTTATTTTTCTTTACATCTTTCCACACTTTGCAAATTCTCTACAAAAAGAACGTGCGTTACTTTGATCTTCAGGACAACAAAGCAATAAACGGGAGGGACAATGCTCCTCTCCGTGTGATTAGGAGGAACCAGAATTTGGGGGGTACTGGAAGCCTGGCCCAGACCTGTGAGCCAGATGGTACCTGACGGTGCTTTTGGGGGATGCTGTGGGGGCGGGAGATGGGTGGGGTGCTGGTGGCATGTCTGCACCAGGAAGAGAGCTGGCTTAGAAGAGGGTTGAAGGCGTGAATGCCTCTAAGGGCCTGGCACGTATCATAATCGAGTGAAAGTGTGCAATACAATAGGAAGTGTGGGGACTAGAGCAAAACGGAGCACTCACACCCTGTCAAAAAGGAGTGGCTGTGCTCGGCTGCAGTGGTGGTTTGCCATGTGGAAATGTGGGCCTCGTGTAGCCAGACCTTCCATTTTTCAAAGCCAAATATCCCTGATTTTAAAAATGTGGGCTCTCTTATTAAACACTGGCACCTAATTGAAAAATATTTTCGGTTCCATGCAGTCCACATCCAGGGCCCCATGTGTCGGGTGGAGCCTCCAGTTCGCGACTTCTGGCCGGTTCCTCCTCCTCCTCAGGCTCTGTGATGAGTTCTCCGTGGGGGGTGACGGGTGTGGTGGCCCGCTGGTGGCCAGCCGCACAGACTGAAAGGGGCTTCCTTTTGTCCTTTCTGCCAGAAAACGAGCCTCCCTCTCCTCTGGTCTCCGGGATTATCGATTACAACATGCCCCTCACCTCCACATACCTGAAGCAGATGAAGCTGCGGGTGATGAACTCCCAGGAGCAGGTAAGGCGTCTGTCTCCCCTCGCCCCACCTGGAGGCGCCCTGACTTGCCTGGATGTCGCTGATCCTTTCCAAGACATGGGGCCACAGCCTGTGTAAACAGACAGGAAATCAAAGAGGCCCTTATCTGGTTATCTGGGCCACGCAGTCCAGGTGAGAGCAGAGGGAAGGAATGTGTTCCTGGTTAGGGGGTCTGAGCAGACATCCCCGCCAGGTCTTCAGTGAAACCCAGGAAGCTCATGCTTTGCACAACTTTCCCCAAAGGCAGGGGCAAGGGCGGGGGTGGGGAAGAGCTGCAGACCTTGGCTCTGGTGTTGTTCTCTCTCTGCTCTGCCCTTTGTCTGCTATGTCACTCGCCTCCTTTTCCCAGGGAGGTGAGGGGGCTGGCCAGTTGCCTGTGGTCTCTGTCACTCTTGGTGCCCAGAAGGGCCAGAAGAATGGGCCTTGGAGGGTGGCCCAGGTGAGATAAGGCCCTGGGGCCCCCTGGCTGTCCAAGACCCCCCGAGCTGTGGATTGACACCGTGGAAACAGGCTCTGAAAAGAAAACTGCTCTTGCCTGCCTCCCCACACAGCCCTCCTTCTAGCCCTTTGCAAAGCAGGTAGCCTGACTGTCTTTCAAAGTAGGACTAGGTGAGTGCCACCCCTCGCTCCGCCACGGCTTAAAACCAGGGTGATTTCTCACCTCCGGCTTCAAGTGTTCTCATCTGTTATGACATATGAACCTACCGTATCTTTGAGGCCTGACTAGGGGAATGGGTTCTATCTCCCGCTTTGAAAGTCTGACGTCCAGCCCCGGGTGCAGGCTGTCCCGTGTACTGCTGGTCTCCTTACAGCCTGAGCACGTGTACGCGAGGGTCGATGGCTTCACGGCCAGCTCTGAGGTGATGCAGCAGGATGTGTCCGGGTGGCGTCTGGGGCTGTGGCACCCAGTGTGAGGACTCGAGCTTGTTGGCTTGAACTCCCTGAGTTGTGCTCCCCCCTAGGAGGAGGGCCGGCGTGCCCTCCTGTCCCCACGGTTGAATGAAGTCAGTCTTGCTCCGGGTGGCAGAGCCGTTCGCGTCTCTGTGTCTCCCACGTGTTCTCACCTGAGATCGTCTATTCTGTGTTGGTCACATCCGTGAGAAATGTCACGTAACCAGAAATGATGTCAGTGGGGAAAATGGTGTTGGGGTTCCCGGCTCACAATGGCAAAGTTGTTTCTGGGCAGAATGTCAGAGATCTCCTCTGACTGCCACTGGAGAGGAATTGGTGGCCTTTCTTTTCCTATAACCGCCCACACTGTCACAGGCACCTGGCTTCTCACACATTCTCATCACTGTTCTCATCCGTCGCTGTGAAGAGTGGAGCGCAGAGCCCCTCCAACAGCCGGAGAACAGCCCCGCTGCTCTTTCTTGCCTGCAAAATGGCACTCGATCCAGATCAGCGCCAGAACCAGTAGTGATCAGCGTAGCCCACATTGTGATCCCTCATTAATGGATCCTGTTATATTTGGTTGGTTATACAAATTCTTACTGTCTGTGGGGACTCAGACCGTTGGTTAGGTGCGTTAGCAAGAACTCAATCATTCCACACATCTTTATGTAGCCCTATTCCGGGAGCCAGGCTCCGGGATGAGCAAAGGCAGCACCGTTCCTCATTCTTCTTAGGACCTAGGGGGAGACAGACACTAACGAGAAAATCACTCACAAATGCCCAGCCCACAGCAGTTAGTGATGAACAGTTGAGGGAGAGATTGATCAGCCATCATGGTGCAGCTGTGACAGGTGCCACACAGGAGGACACATGGTGCTGTGAGGACTTAGACGGGTGTGGGGGTCAGGGAAGGTTTGCCTTAGAAAGGGATGCTTGAGCTGAGATCAAGTTCTGAAGGGAAGAGAGGTCCAGGCTGTGGGAACAGCTTGTGCAGGGGCCCTGTGGCTCGAGGGAGGACAGGGCCTGCAAGAATTTGAGAGGCTGGTGTGGCTTGCAGGGAGAGTGTGAGGAGTTATATTGCCAGACACAAAGGGGAAAAGCACAGTGTTGGGCACATAAGCACTTGATGGGTATCTGTAAATGAACTGAAGTTCATGAAATGAGATAGAAAAATTGCCCTGGTGAGGTTCGGGCTACTCCCAAAGGAAGGGAGGACCATGGGAAGGCATTTGTCCCCAGGGTGCTCTGAGAGTCCAGCTGGGGCTGAGGCCAAGGCTGAGACTGGGGTGGCCTCTGCTTACAGTGGAGCTGACGGTGTGTCTCTCGCCTTCATTCGTGGTTTCCCAGATGGGCCCCTGAAGGTAGCTGACTTTGTCCTGTGTGCTGCAGGGGATCAAATGTGCAGACCCTCCTTGCACACACCCGCAGGAGAAGCAGCACCCACCTCACGTCCAGGGCCTTCCTTCTGTCAGTCTCCAGCACCCCACGCACAGCAAGGCGCTCTCAAGGCCTCAGCCTCCCGGGCAGCACTGTTATCCCTGTTCTGTAGCCGGGCACATGGCAAAACAAATTCCGTTGCTCACCAGATTATTTATCTGCCGCAGCAAGGAAGGGCCAAGGACCCAGAAGTCTTTGATTCTTCAGCTTGAGTTGGAACTAAAAATACATACACTTGAATTAGTAGCTTCTTTCCTGTCCAGCAGAGTCAGAGCCCCCTTGGAGCAGATAAATGGCCCCGTGTCCAAATGCAGCCGTGGGACTGGCTCCGCTACTGTCTAATCCCACGTCCCAAGGCAAAGCTCTGAAAGTGGTTCCGTTCCTCGCAGCCTCACCCTGACCCTGAAATGCCAACAGAGGACACCTGTGGTGTTTGCAAATCACTCATGCAGGCTACGTGGAAAATAACCCAATTCTAGAGTAACGGGGGCTGCGGTAAATGATGTTTTATTAATGCCGGACAAAGCTCTACATCTAAAAACTGCGGGTGAGAAAAATCCCAATAATTCATTTTTTCCCAGCTTTAGAGATCCAGGAGACAGAATAAGGCAAGTAGAACATTTCCCTTCACTTTGCTTTGAGCAGACAACGAACAGGTGGTGGCGTTTACCTGTAAACTGGGCAGAATCACGTCACCTGTTGTCCAGTTGTGCCAGATTAACTTGCCAGGAAATGGGTCCTTCTCCATGGAGGATATTATGTAATGTGAAAATCCAAGAACAATATTCACACAAAGAAAAAAGATCCTTTCTGAGGTCTGATTCAATGCAGCAAATATTTATGGTGTCCTCAACATGCAAGATGCTTGGGGGTCAGACTGCACTCTCCCAGGACCTCCATCCTAAGACACAGACCCCAGGAACTGTCATCACAGCAGCCACAATGAGCTGAAAATAGGAGAGTGTAGCCTGATAAAATCGTCTTTGGTTTTCTTTCCCCTTACTCAGGAAAACTCTCATAAAGATATAAAACTGAAATCACGTTTAGTTGTACTGACGATGAATACATTTTCTTGTCGGGGGCAGGATAGGAAGATTCCGTGAGACGTGGACTGTCTCGGGTAACGCTCCGTGGCATTCTCTGATGAGAAGAATTCCCAGGGAAGGGCAAGGCCACGCTCGTGGGGCGAGAGCACCCAGAGAACGGCTGGGGTCTCCTCGCACACACACTCATTTTGTTGTCTGTCTCACTCAGTTTCCTTTCATACTTTTTTTTAATTACTCAAGTAACACACAGCTTCTATAGCCAAAAAGCAGAAGCACGTGGTAAAAGTCACCCTCATCCCACCGCTCAGATCACTGTGAATATTTTGGTGTTCACCCTTCCAGACTGTTGAATATAAAGGGGATTGTCCTGTCCGTACCATTTTACAGCCTGCTTTGTTTTGTTTTTCTGATGCTAGTTTTCCATATTATTCAGAGTCTCTTTGCCAGACTGGTAGGAGGTCTCCACCTACCAGAAAGCTGGTTATATAATTTTCCTGTCATTCACTCACTCCTTCGCCCGTATCCATCCATCCATCGAGCACCTGAGCTGGGTCCCAAGGAGGCAGTGGTGACCAGGGCAAGTGTCTGTCCTGCCGGCTCTCACAGTTCAGTGAGAGACACAAGGAAAACTGAAATCAACACTCCAGAGTCTGCAGGAAGAGCTCAGAGGAGGGACAAGGGAGCAAGCAGGGTGGGCGCTGTTTCAGGCAGGTGGGTTATTCATTGGGCACCTGTTCTGTGTCTAGCACTCGACCCACTCTGCCCCTCACCCTCACCATTTGGCAGGGTCACATCATTATCCTCATTTTACAGATTCCATAGCTGCGGCTCAGAGAGGGTCAGCCCTTGCTCAAGGTCACACAGCCACTGCCATGAATTAAAACTCACATCTCTTCCATCCCGAACCTGTGCACCTGCAGGGCCCCAAGCCCTGCTTCTCTCCACGTGTGCTGGATGAGGATGTGCTCAGTAGAATCTGGAGCGGGTGTGCCACCCACGGGGTTGGTGGAGGGAACACGTCCTTGGCAGGGATGCTGGCCGAGCAGGCAGAGGGGCTGGGCTTGGGGGATCTTGCCCCTACCTTGCGAATGCTCAGTTATCTGCAGGGGTACACGTGTAATTTGAGACCCACACTACCGGTGATGTTATCTTGGTCTTCCCTGAGATGGCAGTGTTTGAATCAAGACCCCCGTCGTAGAAATCAGATCCGGAAGAGGAGACAAACGGTCTGTGTTCCTTCCCCCAACACACACTTTCATTTTATGGAAGTGGAGGCTGAGACCACGGGAGGTTCGGCAACTTTCCCAAGGCAGCCCTGGCTCAGCTCTTTTTCATTCCCACACCCTCCCCCCTCCTTGTTCTGTCTAGAGCAGGAGGGCTGTCAGCACCTCCCTTCGCCTCCCCGCTCTCCAGTTCTCAGAGCAGAGCTAATGTCCCACTAATGGTTTTAATGGTTCTCCCAGCAGCGTGTGAAGTGGTGCGCTGCCCCATTGTTTAGGCCCGAGTGATGGAGGCTCTTACTTGCCTCCATTAACCTCTGCCTCCCTCTCCTCTGCCGCTCTCTCCTGGCCTGGAGTTTTCCCTGGATCCTGGAGGGTTAGGGAGGAGGAGCAGGACTCCCCCTCCCCCTGACACACATGGGGCCTTCCGGGGCGGTAGCCCCTGCCCAAAGCCCCTGGGGTCTCCAGAATATTGGCCCTCCTCTCCTGCTCCTTTCAGCGGGCCAGTGTGGAACAGCACTGTTCTCAGGTGGAATCCAGCCCACTCACCTAAGCCAAAGACCCTGGAGTTAGCTGACAGTACCAGTTCCACTACCTATGAGCTCTGTGACTTTGGGCGAATCGCTTCACCTCTCTGTGCTTCTTTTTCCTCATCAGTTACTTGAGAGTAATAATAATACACCTACTTCATAAAGTTACTCCAAGAGTTAAATGTCACCAAGCAAGCTCTGTGCTCAGCACAGTGCAGGGCACACTGGAAGCATGGAGGGAATCTCAGTGACCTCTATGGCAGTTGACAGCAATATTATTATGCAACTTTGTTTAATAGACACAGTGAATGACCTTGTACGAGAGACCAGGGCCATAAAGATGAGCAGGACAGTGTAGTTGCTCTCTAGGGGCTCTTCTTAGTAGAGGGGACAAGACAGCAGCCACAGGACTGCAACCCAGGACAGAAAACAGAAACAAGAAGGGGCCAGGAACCTGCCAGGCTGCTCAGGGGACACTTGTTTATTTAGAAGTGAGACCTGGGCCAGCAGGGAGGGCCTGGGTGAGGGAAGCTGAGAGGTGACGGCTCTAGGAGGACCTGGCCCGGGAGCCAGAGCCTGTTTGGGGAGGAGGAGGGGACAGAGCGTGGCCTTTCCTGGAAGAGAGGCCACGAGAGGCCCTTTCCTCGGTCAGCCCTGGGAGCTGGGCAAGGATTTGGGCAGGAAATGAGCACGATCTGAGGGTGGAACTTTCTCGGGCTCCCATTTAGAGAGTAGAGAAGGAAACAAGCCCACTTTGAAAACCTCTCCACGTTGACTTTTTTTGAATTGTGATAAAATATGTGTAACGTAAAATTTGCCACTTTAAACATTTTTAAGGCACACCGGCCTCCTTGCAGTTCTTAGAACACGCCAGGCACACTCTGGCCTCACGGGCTTTGCCTTTGCAGTTCCCTCTGCCTGGAATGCTCTTCCCCGCAGGTGTCCTCAAGGCTTCCCAATTCCCTTCATTCAGATCTCTGCTCTAATGTCACCTCCCCAGAGAGACCCACCCTGACCACCGTAGATAAAATAGCACCTTCCATCAGCCCTTTTTTTTTATTGTGGTAAAATATCCATAACATAAAATTCGCCATTTTAATCATTTTTAAGTGCACAATTCGGTGGCATTAAGTGCATTTGCAATGTTGTGCAACCATCACCACTACCAATTTCCAAAATTTTTTTGGCACCCCAAACAGAAACTCTCTAGCCATTAGGCAATAACTCCCCATTCCCCGCTCCCCCAGCCCCTGGTAACCACTGTTTTACTTTCTGTCTGTATGAATTTGACTATCTAGGTACCTCATATAAGTGGAATCATGTAGTATTTGTCCTTTTGTGTCTGACTTATTTTATTTAGCACAATGTTTCCAAGGTTCATTCATGTCGTAACCTGTGTCAGAGCTTCATTCCTTTTGTGGCTGAACAATATTCCATTGTATGGATAGACCACATTTTGTTTATCCATTCATCCGTTGATGGACATCTGGGTTGTTTCCACTTCTTGGCTAACCACGTTCACTTTTTTATCCTTATCTTTGGGACCAGGTTGTGGGACAGGGAGGATTAGAGCAGGGCTCTGTTCTTTTTCCCTCTGAGTCCTTACCCCTCCTGTGGCTTTCTTTTCTCACAAACACTCTCAACCTCCCTCCTGCTCAGAAGGACCCCAAGAAAATGGGCAGAACCAAAGAAGAAGCACAGTTGATGGGTTACATGAGAGCCTGTCACTTCAACAGTGCCTGACTCACAGGGCTCTTACCTGTGGAGAGCCCCTGAGTGCTGACTCTGTTACCCAGACTTCAGAGCTTGAAAGCAATGATGATATCCTCCTTCCTCTTCCTCAGGCTGCCCTGCAGCCCAGGCAAGGTGTGAGCTCAGGGGAGAAAGAGCAGAATGGAAACTTTGCCGTGTCCCCTGCGGTGGCGCAGTCTGTGCAATCTTTGATGGTCTCTTAAGGAAGCAGAGGTTCTGATGCATTTCTTTAAAATTGAAAACTAATCTCCATGGAATAGAAATGGAATGTAGAACTTCTAAACCACTAGAGAATATAAAAGAAACAAAGAAACTTGTTCAGTCCAGCAAGAGTAATTAAATGGAAGAATAAAAGAAGAAACAACCAAAAAGAGATATAATAAATAGAAAACATAAGTAAGCTACAGGAAGAAGAACAAACACCAGTAAATCACAATAAATGTAAATGGGTTCAATTCCACTACAAAGAGTCAAAAAGGTTCAGATTGTTTTTTAATGGCATAGTCCATTTGGTAGTTATGACATTTGGTATTTAAAGACATTTTTTTTTAATGACACAAAAAGGAAGATTAAAACAAAAAAGAGGGCAGTGCTATTAATGTCAAACAAGTAAGTGTTCAAGGCCAAAAAGTATTAAATAGGGCAAAGTGAGATATTTTATGTTGATCAAAGCCACAGTTTCCCAGTAAGTTTCAGAGCCTCTTGACCTTGGAGGTCTGCCCGTGGGGGAGGTTGAGGAGGTTGGTCCTGTTGAACATAAAGGACACCTCAGGCTTCCTGTGAGAGGCAGCATCTTTCTTTCACAGTCATCAGCATCTTCCTCATCATCAATTTCTTTACCTTTTGCAGCTTTTGCCATTGTCCTGCTGTAGTCACTTCTCTAGACCGGTATCTTCAAACTTTGAGCATCTTTGTCTGTTCTCTAGAAATGTGCATACAGCAATACATGGAATGGACCCTGTGGAATTTGTGAGAATGTGGGGTCTGCTGCCTTAGCCACCTAGTCCCTCTCATCCTCTCCCCACTGGGCTCATCCACTGAGGTACACTGGGACCACTTTCTCAGTTCCCAGCTTCCTTACCTTCTTCCTAACTCCTGGCCTTCCTAGTCCACTGCTAGCCTCCTCCTCTTGCTCCATCTTTTGCCTGTCTCCTCTCAGACACCCTCAACAGGCGTCTGGGATCAGCCCACCTGTTACTTGTTATGTAGCTGAGCTGAGGGGCCCAGCTTACCTTCATGTGAGCCCAAGAAAGGCCTGAAATGCCACTGGTCCCATTTTCAAGATCTGAGAAGCTATAGCCCAAACCTTTTCCTGTCTCAGTAAATCCCTGGCACTGTGGAAGGTTTGTGCAGCAGCAAGAAAAACAAAAAGCAACTGAAATACTGACCTTGACCAGGGCTGCTGTTTTGATTTCTCCAGGCAAAGAATGACCCTTGGAGCATTTCTGCTGTGAGAAGACGTGCAGATGGGGTAGCTGCTCTCAGGTTCTGCCCTGTGCCCCTCAGACCCTCCCCCATAACCTCAGGGCGGCTCACCCTCAGAAACCACTTCCCAGGTGGCCCTTTATCTTTTTTTGTTTTTGTTTATTTGTATTCATTTTTATTTTTGTCAATAAAATATGTGTTTTAAAAATCATATAGAAAAACAGCAGACCCTGTCCCAGCCTCCCCACTTCAATTTCTGCTCTCAGAAAAAGCCTCTTTCTTATCTTTTAGCTATCTTTTCTGGTATTTACCTCCTGTTTCTAAATAACATGCTCATACTGCTAGTTCTTGATTTTTCATTTTGGACTGTTTTGGTCATGGTTTAATTTCTTGCTGTAGGAGATAAGTATTTACACTCTTATCCCCTCTCATAAACTCATATTATTTCTCCTTCCTCCATCCCTCAATATATCCATACCTCTCTATTTAGATAAATCACTATCATTATTTATAATATTATGACTGTGTATATATTCATAGCTGAGCCAGTTAACATACTGTGATCACATTTCCTTTCTTTTGATTCCCTGGAGTTAACCATTGCCTCTTTTTTCCCCAGCCTCAGCCTTCTATCTTTTGATCTTGCTCATAGTGTGTGTGTTTTGTCACTTTTATTTTTATGTAATCAAATTTATCAATTTTTTTTGGCTTCTGCATTTGAGTTTTAAAAAGGCTAACTCCACTCCACCTCCATGTTTTCTTTTAGTACTTTCATTTTCTTAATAGACTATTTTTGGAACAGTTTTAGATTTTCAGAAAATTTGAGAAGACAGTACAGAATTTCCTCATTACCCACCCCCACACACAGAGTTTCCCGTATTATTAGCATCTTACACTGGTATGATACGTTTGTTATAGTTAATGAAACAATATTGATACATTATTGTTAACTAAAGTCTGTAGTTTATTAGATTTCCTTAGTTTTTCCCTAGTGTCCTTCCTCTGTCCCATGGTCCTATCTGGGATACAACACTACATATAGTGGTCGTAAATTCTTAGGCCCCTCATGGCTGTGACAATTTCTCAGACTTTCCTTAATTTTGATGACCTTGATAGTTTTGAAGAGAACTGGTCAGGTATGAGGCAGAATTTGTTATTCTCAGTATAAAACTGGGGTTATGGGTTATTAGGAGGAAGACAACAGGCACAGAGCACCATTTGTATCACGTCATATCAAGGGTGCATACTGTCAACGTGATTCATGACTGTTGGTGTTGGCCTAGGTCACACCTGGCTGTGAGAATGTTTGGCAGGTTTCTCCACCGTAAAGTTACTCTTTTACCCCCTCTCCATACTGTCCACTTTGGGAGGAAGTCACTATGTGCAGCCGACACCTAAGGAGTGGGGGGTTATGCTTCTTTCGTTGAGGGCGAAGTATCTACATATATTATTTGGACTTCTCGTGCATGAGAGATTTGTCTCTCCTTCCTCATTTATAAATTTATTCAATCACTCGATCATTTATTTATATGGCAATTTATTTTATACGTTGGGTTATAATCTAGTACTACTTTATTTTGATACTCAAACTGTTCCAGCTTCGGCCACTGGGAACTCTTTTCAGTTGGCTCCTGTGCTCTTTTGACATAACCCCATCGATGTTTTTTTTTTTTTTTTTTTGGTTTGGTTTTTGTAGGATTTTGTTTTGTTTTAGTGTTTCTTTGCTTTTGACACTACAGCATGCTCCAGGCTCATCTTTGATATTTCCTGCCCCAATCCTAGAATCGGCTGTATCTCCGATGAGCTCTGATTCCTTTTGTTGGAGAATCATATTGAAAACCAAGCTCTGGGTGCTAGGCATGCTTATTCTTCCTGGGGTGTCCTTTCTCTTAGACCCTCTCAGCTGGCAGAGCAAAAAAATACACGTTTTCATTTTCATATTTAATCTTTGATCCATTTGGAGCTTAACCTGGTATGTTCTGAAGTACAGATCCTGCTTTGCCCTTTTATATCAGCATCATTTATTAAGGAATCTATTGTCTCCCCACTGATTTGAGATGCCACCTTTATAATTTACTCAATTTCCATCTGAAACAGAATCTACTTCTGTTCAGTCCATCGGTCTCTTTGTCTATTCCCATACCAGCACCACGCTGTTTTAAGTATTAAGACTAGTACGTCTTAATATCTAGTAGGAATGGTTCCCGCCTTGTTGTCCTTTTTAAAAGTTTTCCTGGCTTGAAAAAAGTGTATTTGGAAAAAAAATTGTTTAATGCCTAAAAATTTTTGCATCCCCTTCTTGGTGGGGGAGAAATACCACAGAGGCACTGTTGACCACAAGAACATTGAGCTAAGACACTTTTTCCGCAGCCTCTCTGTCCACCCCACAAACAGGTGGACTGTGAGCCGGGAGGATCCTGGTCGCAGTGTTGGAATCTGGGGGCTGTAAACGTTGACGCCCCAGCATTCCCATCCTCCTAAAGACGGTGTCAAGCAAGATAGGGTGTTTCTAAACTTGAGAGGGAAAGTGTTCTTGGCAACCTTTTTTTTTTTAATTTTTAATTTTTATTGATGTCTTAATAGTTTATAACATTGTGGGGTTTTAGCTGTACACTATTATTTGTCCGTCACCTTGTGGATGCATCCCTTCACCCCGTGTGCCCACCCCCCACCCCCCTTCCCCTGGTAACCACCAACCAGTTCTCTCTGTTCGTGTGTTCACTTATATTCCATATATGAGTGAGTTCATGCAGTGTCTGTCCTTCTCTCTCTGGCTTATTTCACTTAACATAATACCCTCTAGGTCCTTCCATGTTGTTGCAAATGGGACAATTCTGTCTTTTCTTATGGCTGAGTAGGCAACCTTTTTTTTGAGAGGACAAAGGGGATGTGTACAGCCTATTGTCAAACATCTTTGTTATGGGACATTATTTTAATGATCAATACATATTATTGAGCATCCTCAAGTGCTTTCTAGAAACTTGCTGCAGCTCAAAGAAAATGGGCATTTCCGCTGTTTTGCCAGGGTTCATAGCAGTCCGCATCTCTTCTTTCTTCCCGCTTCCCCGAAGCTCTGTGAGAAAGAAGCAGAAAACAACCAGCATCCTGTCTGGAAAGCCGGTTGCCTGACAGAGTTTGTAGATAGCCCGAACCGAAGCAGCTCATTGTCCCCATCGGCTCCTAAGGGCTCAGTCCCCTTCCGGGCCACCTACATCCGCCCCAACACAAGCGAGGACGCCGACGTGGCATTTCAACTTCATTATCTGGGAAAAAATGCACACGGTGCCCATAATTTACAGGTGCAGGCAGGAGAGCTGGCTGGTGCCATGAGCAGAATCCTGCATGCAGGGCTGTCTGGGGACGCTTTGTCTGTGTCAGGGGAAAGTCTGGGAGCAAGGTCAGGAGCTGCCACCTGGGCCCCCCGAAGTGAGGGGAGGCAGCAGCTCTGTCTTCTCAGAGCTCTGACCGTAAACCACGCTGCACAGCACTCTGGGTCGCTGACCCCTGCTCTGTCTCCACGGACAAGAGAGACCCACCAGGAGAGGAGGCGTGTCTCCCAGGCTGGGCCAGGAAGGAGCTGCCTGAAACATCCAGATGGTCACTGAGCTGATGGCCGACCTTGTAACCCCCCGAGTCTGGGCCCAGCCTGACAGAGACCCAGAGGGGCCTTGTCGTCGATGACTAAGTCCTGTGGGTTTTGGTTTTTGTTGTTTGGGTTTTTTTTAATAACTCATCTCCTAACTCCGGTTTTCAGAGTGTCTCTTTCATCTAGAGCAAGTGGGATATTTTGGGTAGAGCACTTTCTCTAGCCCTCCCTGTTTTTTGTCACATTTTTTTGCGGCGAGACCCCTGGTGGCTTTGTGAAGCCTTCTGCCTAAGGCGCTGAAATGCAGGCAGCTTGGCACTGGCAGCCGAGCGTTTCTGGTCATGGCTTTCACACTTGTTCCTGACCCCCCTGACTCTGGCCAGCCTGATGGCTCCTTCTCATGTGGGGCCCAGACAGTCCCGGCACCCCAGCAAAGAGCCGCTCCGGGAGACCTGACCCCACTTGGCGGGTGGGGGCACCGGGGCTGTGTAACCAGACCTGGAGGATGCAGGAGTTTCAGACGCCTCAGCAGCTCATGTCTGGAGATCAATTAGAGATAATGGCTTGGGGTGGACTCGAAGAAGCATGGCCAAGATTTTTCCTGCTTATGATTGTATTTACCTCATTAACAGGCCTTTGTTTTTTTGAGGGTGGGAGGGCACAGTGCTGCATTGTGAGTTTGTGCTGGCTGCTTTGTTTTGCTCAGGGTGACCAGGTGTGGATGCCCGGTGGGCTGCTAGCTCCTCCACCCCCACTCTGACGGAGGAGACTGAGGCCCACAGCTTCTGCTCACAGCCCACCAGACCCTTGCCCTCCCTGCGACCCTGTGTTTTTCAGTTTTAAAAAAATTTCCTCCTTCGTTCATTCAAAAATCATTTAAGTTCCTACTATGTCCCGGACGCTGTTCTGAGCACTGATGCAGCAGCGAATGGGACAGATAAGGAGCCCACTCTTGGGGAGCTCACATCTGTAGAGATGATAAACAATTCAATAAGAAAAAAAATACACAAAAGTGAGAAGTTTGGGGCAGAGAATTAATAGGGTCAGTTGATAGACTGCACCTCTGGGTAAGAAGCCCTCTCTGAAGAGGTGGCATCTCCACCCAGACCTGAATGATAAGAAGTGGCCTGCCCTGTGGCCGTGAAGGGGAAAGGGCTTTCCAGGTAGAGGAGACAGTGAGTACAAAGGCCCTGGGGTGGGAACAGCAAGAGGGCTAGGACCGAGGGAGTGAGGGCGAGATGTGTTTGGGATAAGCTTGAGCGGTCTGCAGAGGACAGCTCTCTCCGGGCCTGCTGGCTGGGTACAGAGTTTGTTATGTACGCTGTGAAGCCTCGTGTGCGTCTTTCTCTGCCAGGGGAGGGCAGGGGTTTACCTGGGGTGATGGCAAGTGGAGGCAAGCACCCAGGAGAGAGCCCAGTGACTCTGGTTCTAGGTGTGGCCCTGCCCCTGACCAGCCGTCTTTTACTTCTCTGTGCCGCAGCTTCCCTGTTACTGGAATGGCAGGTTTGGGCCAGATTTCAATGGTTTTGAAAGTTTGCTTTTTGACAGAGGAACCCCTTTCTTCAAGGAAACTCTTCTGGGGAGGAAGTCCAGTGTGTCAAGGGTCAGCAGTAGGCAGGCATGTCACTGGCAAAGCTGGGAAGGGGGCCCAGAACTCTGCCCACCTGCCCCTCCCCCCAGGCAGCCCCCCTCCACCCTTCTGCAGTACCCCAAGAACAGGGCCTGGAGAGCCCTGAGCTTTGGGCCGGGGTGCTGTGAAGACAGCTGGGGAGAGGGCCTCAGCCCAGCACGACCACGAGCAGCCTGGCCTCAAGTTGGGCACTCCTCTTCCCCTGCAGTTTCCTCCTTGGTGGAAATGAGTAACAGAGCCCAGGCCTTGCCAGCCCCGTGATCGTTTTAAGGCGTGGGTATTTGGGATGGCTTCAAGTGCCTCAAGAAAAAATAAGATAGAAACAGAAGATACTCTTTAACTGCAATACCGTTGCGGCTCAGGAAGTGCGCGGGCTCACCTGTGCATTCGCCTTGACACCTCTCCCTGCAGAAGTGGGGAGGGGAGAGTCCATAGGGAAGGGAAGTAAATGCTTGTCTCCCCCAAGCACCGCAGTACGCACAATGGGCGCCCAGACACTGTAGCTCTTCTCGGTCTCTTTGAGGAACCAGCACTCTAGAGAAAAGGCCACGTGGGAGTGGAGTCCTTGCTGTCTGGTCCATCTGCAAACAGCAGCCCTGGGAATCAATCAGGGATGCTTTTGACTACAAGTCCAAAAACACAGCTAACTGTATAGCAAAATATGGAGTTTTTTACTCCTGAAACAAGAAGAGCAAAGGAGCCATTGTTGGTGCTAATGTCTGCAACGTGGGTTTGGCGTTTCTGTGGTGTTATTGACCTCTTCCTCACAGTTGCAAGTTGGCTGCTGTTGCTGCAACCAACTGGTCCGCATTCAAGGCAACATGAAGATGGAAAGGGGTGGTGTAAGCTTAGTCTAGCAAAGCAAAAGCTTACCTAGAAATTTACCAAAAGGCTTTTGTTGACTCTCATTGAACAGGGTCACAGGGCCACCCCCAGCTGCAAGGGAAGCTGGGAAAGAAAGAATTTCATTTTCCCACCTTCTGTAGTTGAGAAAGGGAAAGGAGAAATGTTGAGTTTGGGCATTAGGGAAGTCCACAGTATCTGCCATAGTCCTGCGTGCCGTCAGCTGAGCTTGACAATGCTGCTGGGTGTTAAGATGCCAAAGGCTTGAGCAGGGGAAAAGAATAATAAGGGAAGGGAACAGAAGGGAAGGGGGGGGGGAGGCGGAGAGAGCAGGGGGAGGCAAGGAGGAGAGCAGGAACAATTGTTGAGGGCCTTCTGTGTGCCAGGTCTCTCACAGACAACATGGGGAAACTGAGGCTGTTTCAGAGAGCTTAAGTAACTTGTCCAAAGTCACTGTTAGTGAGAGGAAGAGGCCTGTTCCCTCCAACAGTAATGCTGTTATTTCCTAAGGGAAGGGGAGGGAGAAGAGAAAGGAGAAAGAGAGTGGTTGTGAGGGTCGGGACAGGCCAAGGCCCCCAGCGGCAGCAGCCCGTCAGCGTCATGGGGTCAGGTCAGTCTGCTTCTCTCACCACCACAGTCCCTGCACCTAGTCGTGGCTCAGCACGTGTTTGTGGACTGATGTCTCTACTGTTCATTACTGATTTTCACATCTCCATCGTCAGGAGCCATGACTAAGGTGTGGGCAGGTGTGCTGTGCCGGGCACCAATCCAGCCCCTGAAGACATCACTGCATTTAGGCCTCAGGCAGCCTGCTGACCAGAAACAAGTCTGTGTTGTTGTTCCTCCACTTTAGAGACGAGAAAACCGAGGCTTGGAGAGCCCAGGGTTGTACCGAGGAAGGGCCTGAATGCAAACAATACACGTCCCGGGTCCCCTGCGCCCCTGCTCTACCCCCACTCAGCATGCTGACCACCCCACACATGACTCCAGCCACCAGAAAGGTCTCTGGGCAGCAGCTCTGGCTTCAGGACCCTTGGCTGTTACCACAACCCACCCCCCCACCAGAGGCTCTGTCATGGAGGAATTTAGGGCTGAAATGGGAAGTGCTGGCTGCCCCCTTCTCTTGGTAACGTGCCCATTTCCCAGCGAGTCTTCCTTGGAGTCTTATGGCCTCTCCTCCAGTCACCTGAAGAGCCAGCTAGAGTTTCTTCCCCGCGGACTTCCCAGGCCCAGCCTCCCTCAGGGGTTGTATGGAGAAGCCCTGGGGTCCAGCCAGCTGGCTGAGTGCCCCCGAGCAGCCCCAGCCCATGCCCAGTGCCCAGCCGGAGGGAAACCTCTGGCTGCACTGTGGGCCTAGACCGGCTCTGGCGGGTTCCTCTTTCTGCTCTGCTGGAGGTCAGTGAAGTGCAGCTACGCTGCCCGGCTCAGTGGTCCCACCTCGGCAGGGCCGCCACGCACTCTGGAGACCAACACGCCCTGATTCAAACCCCAACATGGCCTCTGGCTTCCAGCGCTGTGACTGTAGGCATGTCCCCTGGTCCCTGAGCACCAGTTTCCTCACTGTCGGGTGACTGGATGAGTCATTTAATCTTCCTCCCAGAGCCCCTACTCTTCATGGCAAAATGGCAATTAGTATCAACCTTGTTGTTTGGCTGATCAAATAAGGTAACATACACTACCACCCCACACGGGTGCCCTGTGTACAGCAGGTTGCAGTAATTGATTATACCGAGTTCTGGGCTGCTCAGCCATGGTAACTGGCCTTGGCTTTTTTTCCTTTTTCAAACTTTTATTGAAGTATAACACACATACAGAAAAGAGCATGTATCGTTAAGTGGATAGCTTAGTAAATTTTTACAAACTGAATCCATCTCCCATGACCAAGAAACAGAACATTGTCAGCACCCCGAAGACCCTTTGTGCCCCCTTCTGGTCACTACCCCCCAGCGAGGGTGACCACTCTCCTGACCTCTAATAGCATAGATCAGTTTTGCCTGTTCTAGAACTTTATATAGATGGAATCCTACAGCGTGTGCTCCTGCGCTCACAGGCACAGTTTGGAGAGCCATCCGTGTTGTGGCCCGCATCACTGGTGTATTCCTTTCTACTGCCGAGTAGGATCCAGAGTGGAGATGGACCGCAGTTACCCCTTCTCCACTGATGGACACTCGGGGAGTGTCCAGGTTGGGGCTACTGTGACTAGTGCTGCCATGACCGCGCTAGTGTGTGTTCTTCAGTGACCCTCCGTGCTCGTGTTTGTGGTGCGCACACCTACGAGTGGAAGCGCCGGGTTGCTGCTGGCCTTGCCTTTTTGGCTGAGCCTCTCCAAAGGTGCTAGGAAGGGAGGAAGGGAGAAAGGGAATTACAAAGCCTGGCCAGTGTTGAGGATGGTATGCTTGATTCAGAGCTCTGTCGCAGACCTCGGGGCTGCGCTAGGCAGTGGGCAGGACGGGGTCTGAGTGATGCAGAATGGGTCCCTACTGTGTGCAGGATGCTGCCAGGGACTCTTGTCACCTAAGAGTCTGTCCCAGCCCCTTAAAGCTCCCAGTCCAGTTGGGGAAATGAGGTATAAGGCAGAAAACAGGAAGTACCACAGGTGTGTTAAGTGACAGAAGACTAATGGAGACCTGCCACCAGAGCCAGCTGGGTGGTCTGTGAGATTGGCACTCTTGAGTTCAGAGGGGCCAAGATTTGGCAGAGGTGGAGGGTGTCTTTGTTGATGGCCCAAAGCATCTTTCCACCTAGTGAACACCCATGCATCCTTCAGTGCCCAACTTAAATGTCACCTCCTCAGTGGAGCCCTCCAGGATCCACTATGTCCTTCTCACATACTGAGTTCTTCCTTCGTAGCAAGTCCCACAGCTGTCAGGTACAACTGAATATACATCCTGCGACCAGAAACTGTGTGGTCATTTGTTTACTCTCTCTGTCTCCTGCTGGCCTGCAGGCTCTGAGTGGGCAGACCTGTATCTGTGTTGTTCATTGCTATGTCAGCCGTACTCATGGTGCCTGGCATGTGATGGGGGGTCAATACATATTTGTAAAAAGAACATGTGCCTGAAAGCACGCACAATCAAAGGCATGGAGGGGGTCACACATGGGTGATTGGGGGACAGAAGAGGGTGAGTCTGTCTGAAGCAGAGTTCACAGTTTGGAACAGAAGGGACTAAGGCCAGCAGGGCTGTGGAAGGCCTTGGACACCAGGCCAGAGAGCTGTAACTTGATTCTGCCAGCAACTGGGAGCCATTGAAGGTTTTGGAGTAGGAGAGTGACATGAACAGAGATTAACTGATGACATTTTAAAGCAACACAGTTCTGAAAAGGAGATTGATGAAATTGTAATTTTTACCTTTTGTTGTGGTTGGTAGGAAGGTGCATTTCAACAAGACAGGCTCTTTTAGTTATATTCATCATGGGAAATTTATCTAAATACAGAAGAAATGAGGAAACGATATTGGACAGTTTCTCCTAGATTTCAGCAAAGGTGTCAAACTGACTGTGAGGTTGCAGCCAGCTGTGCAAAAATCAGAGCATGCGAAGAATAAATGGATGAGCTGAGCTACCACCCAGCCCGCAGATCAAGTATTTTGAAATCGGGCAGGTGTGAAGCCCTCGGAGCTGTTATCCGTGTTCCTCTTCCTGGCGGGATGCCCTCCCCACTTGCCACCTGTCACGTTCCTCCTGCCTTCTTTGGTTCAGAGTAGATGTCACCTCATCCAAGAACCACCCCCCAGTCCCTCAGGCAGAAATGTCCCTCCTTTCTCCATAACTGTGCTGCACCGAGAGTGCCTCTCTGCTGTGGCAGTTTGTCTTCATTATGCTGGAGGCAGGGAGAGCTCATGGCGGGTAGAGTGAGTGCTAGCCCTACCAGATTTGAAAATATATTCTAGCGCTATAATATTGGGACAGGAATAGACAGATCAATAGAATAGAATAGACAATTCCAAAAATAATGGAAAATTGGTGTACTATAAAGATAGCATTTCCAATCAGTGGATGAAGTTGAGTTATTTAAAAGATGGCATTCGGACAACTTGGATAGCCGTTAGAAAAATAAGCTAGATTCTCACTTCAGTACTTAGAGGGAGATAAATTACAGATGGACTCAAGATTTAAATGTAATGAAGCTATTATTGCTCTGGAAGAAAATATGGGTGACTTACTTTTATAATCTTAGAGTGGAAAAAACCTCTGTTTGACCTGAAACCCTAAAACCCTAAAGAAAAAAAAAGTCCCATCATAAACAAAAAGACAACAAAAGAAAGGCCTATTTGACAAAATATATGACAAAAAATTAATTTCCTTCACTTCCAAAGAGTTCTTACAAAACAAAACCACCAACCCAAACAGAGAAATGGGCAAAGGATATGAACAGGTTGTTCTAAAAAATAAAAGGAAATACAAATGAGCAATAAATACATGATACACAAAAATATATGCTCACATTCCCAAATGAAGAGGGGCAAAGGAAAAGAGATACGATGTTTCACCTCTCAGAATGGCAAAGATAAGAGAGATCGCTAATACTAAGCACTGACAAGTGTGTAGCGAAATGAGAACTGCCACATATTGCTGGTGGCAGAGTAGACTGGCCCAGCGTTTGTGGAGAGGGGTATGACCATCACTGTGAAAATTCAGAATCATGATGATGATGATAAAAGCTACCATTTACCACGTACTCCCTCTGGGGAAAAGCTGTTGTTTATGACCTAACCTGGGAAGTCATAAACCCTCATTTCCACAATATACCATTGGTTCCACAGCCCTGTTTACTGTGACAGGGGACTAGGGCATGATACCAGGGGGTGAGGATCATCGAGGGCCATCTTGGAGACTGGCTACCACAGTTTCTAATTTCAAAGGGGAAATTTTGGTGTCAAATACTACATTCAACACTGTATCTTATTAGCGTCTTTGTAGATGAGGAAACTGAGGCTGGTTAGAGAGGTTTAAGTGTGGTGCCCCAGGTCACTTGTCTAGTGTCAGAGCCAGAATTTGAACCAGTCTCATTTGGCTAGACTCTTTCTGTTCCTGCTCCTCACTGGTCTCCTTGCTGCCACTCTTGCTTCCTCATAATCGCATCTTCTGATCTAAAACATAATTCAGATTGCATCATTTCTGCACACTTAGAATAAAATCCAAAAGGGATAAAAGGACACGTGTGTACAATGATGGATGGTAATTAGTCTTTAGGTGGTGAACATGATGTCGTCTACCCAGAAATTGAAATATAATGATGTACACCTAAAATGTTTATAATGTTATAGACCGTTACCTCAATTTAAAAAAAAAAGAATGAAATCCACACACCTCACAGTGCTGTGCAAGGCTCTGCTTGCTTGGCCCTGAATGCCCTCTCACCCTCATCTCCTCCCACCCTCCCCCTGGTCCACCTCTAGCCACACTGGTCACTGTTCTGTGCCTCAAACATGCCAAGCCCCTTCCTACCTTAGGGCCTTTGCACCAGCTGTTCCCTCTTCCTGGAAGACTGTACCCCTACGTCTTCACCCAGCTGTCAGCTTCCCCCATCCTGGGGTCAGGGCCCATGCTGGCTTACTCCTGGGAAGGGCCTTCCCTGACCATTCAGCCTAGAGACCACCTTGTCTCCATCCTCAACCCCCATCTCCACTCCACCCTGACCATTCAGCCTAGAGCCCACCCTTGTCTCCATCCTCAACCCCCATCTCCACTCCACCCCCTCTTCCCCCCATCCACTGCCTCTCCTTCACCCCATCTCCCTGTCTCCGGAATCCAACCAAGATTCAAACATTGCATTTAGTTATGTGTCTTTAGTCTCATGATTGAGGACAGTCAAATTAATGACAGTGAATCTTTTGAAGAGTTCAGGAGAGTTGTGTTGTGGAGAGTCCGTCTTTCTGGATTTCTTGTCTGGCTGTCTCTTCGTGATCAGATTCAGGTTAAGCACGTTGGGGGAGAACATGACATGGGGAGAACATGACATGGGGAGAACACAACATATGCTGTATCCTCTTATCGCATCCCTTCAGGTGGTGAGCACGTTGTGTCAGGTGGCCCCACTATGGGGGCTGCTGAATTTGATCACTTGGTTGGGCAGTGTCTGCCAGATCTCTCCGTTTTGTGGGTACGTGTTTCCCTCTGTCATTAATAAGTAACTGTAGGGATAAGTGGGTTTTTAAATGCTTTGAGATGCTTGAACAGCATTCGCTCTGGTCACACTAAGATCCTGTTGTTCCTCATAATAACAAACCCCCAGTTCCCGTGGCCAGGTCCCCACTGTGGAGCATGCTCATTTCATACAGGAAGCTGCCTGGAAGGGGTTTGCTGCTTAAGAAGTTCCAAAGAGCAAATACTCCACCAACTGTCCACTTAAAAAAACACCCACTGTTTGCTGAGCCTAGAGGGGACCTGAAGGCAGTAGTTCCCCCTTCAGCAGACAGGAGCAGCCTTCTCTGCTGTGGTCTCCCACCAGACTGGGGCCGGAAGAAGGGACACATCATCGGGAGAATTAGTGGTCAAGAAACTAAGTCATGCCATTCCTTGTTGGGACCCGTGCTGTGGCCACTTTAAGGATCCAAGGAGTTGTCCAGAGGCACAAGGATACTGAAAGCAACCTACACAAGGTTACTCAAGGAGTGGCAGCTCCTGCAGGAATAAGGATCCGGGAGGTTTCTACAGGCTTCAGCACACATGAAAACTCGCCTAATTTGCAGTGCTGCTAAACAGCCAGGTTTCTCCAGGGCTCCCAACTGCTTTCTGTGGGTTGAGTGGGGCTGGGCTGTTTTATCTCAGGGATGGTAAATGAGTTCACATTTCATGCCTAGAGAAAACCACTGTTCTGCCTTCCTGGGCGGTACTGGCTCTCTGTTATTAGTCAGAGAAGAGGTGGGTTATCTGGGTTCAATTCCCCCTTTGAACTTCAGTTGGATTTGGCTTTATATTTCAAGCCTAGATGTCCACCACCTCTGTGAAATAGTGACTCCGGCCAGGAGACGTCAAAGGTCTCTAGAAATATGGTGGGAAGAGATGGGAAATCCTGGGCCTGAATTATCTCATTTTCAGAGTGAGGAAGGACAGTTCCCACGTTGGAAATGCCCACATTTCCCTGGATGAATTGAAGAGTCGTGGGCCACTAATTAATTCTAAAATTCATTATTAGGCACCAACGTGTGTGGACATTCAGGTAATGAAGTCTCCAGACTGTCCTGCACCACAGAGGGTGAGGTCTCAGAGAGAATCTCATAGAGAAAACTGGGAAGAGTGAATTGGTTTGAAAACACATTTGATTTCCGGGATAAAAGGTGCTAATGAGTAACATGCTTACACCCTCTTTTTAAAAGCAAGTGTGAGTTTTATACTGACAGTGAAATCTTAGGCATGTGCGGAAGGAAGTCTGTATGCCTGCCCGTTAATTTGATGTGTTGTCATCTTTTTATTTTTTTAATGGGTGAGTACTGAGCTCTGAACCTGTGATGTTGTACTCCCAACTCCCATCTGTAGAGGGAGCCTTGTTTAACTCGGATTGTTCACAATGCAAAGCTTTCAGTGGAAGAAAGAAAAAGGCTTTTTACAGAAAAAAAGTTGGAGGGTTAAAGGCAGTCTGTTTCAAAATTGCAAACAATCACGGTGGCTGGCTCGTTTTCGCTTCTTTGCTGGTTCCACTATGAATGAGTTGTAGCGTAAAGTCGGTAGAAATTGCCCTTCCTTTTCGGATGCGGCCGGAGGAACCAAGAGGTGGGATCGTTACTGGGTTTTGTTTCGTATTTTGGCCATTTCTTCACAGGATTCCACGAGGGCAGCTCCCCATTCCTATTCAAGCACAACCTTTTTCTGAAGGCTGATCTGTTGTAAAGGAGGGTGTGAATTTGGGGAGGGGGGCATGTGCCCCTGACCCATCTTCTCCGTCGGGGTCTAATTCTGCGGTTTGGGGACGAGCGCGTTACGTTTCAGGCTGAGTATGAGGTTGCTCGGAGGTCCAGGGTTCCCCACCCCCTACCCCGCGACGCCCCATGCCGCCTTCTCCTGCGCCCCAGGCGGACGAGGTCTGTCTGCGCGGAGGACGGCGTCTCTGATCCGTATGGGTCTTCACCCTCCGGAGCTGCTGTCTCCGCGGACAGTGCGCGCCCAGGTCTGGGATGGAGCAGCATTTTTGATATTATTCTGTTACTTTACAACTGTAGCTAGCGCGCCGTAAGGAGCCTCCCCGTGTGGTCTAGAGGAACACAATAACCGGAGGAAGGGGTGGGGGACGGGGAGGGAGCCGGGAGCGAGCCGGCGGCGTGCGCTCGGGATCGCTGAAATGTTTGGGTCGGACAGGAGAGCCCAGCCTGGACTCTTAGGCACCCGCCCGGAGGGAAGGAGGGGAGCAGGGGAGGGTGTAAACTAAGTGGTGGGAAGAGACAAAGGAAGAGTGAAAAGGCGAGATGGTGCGGAATAGAGGGAGGGGGAGGGGAG
Organism: Tapirus indicus; assembly: GCA_031878705.1. Classification (NCBI taxonomy): domain Eukaryota; kingdom Metazoa; phylum Chordata; class Mammalia; order Perissodactyla; family Tapiridae; genus Tapirus; species Tapirus indicus. The sequence continues at coordinate 68,099,340 of CM062929.1, forward strand.
TGGGCCGCGAATGGGCCGCGCGCCGAGGAGCCCGAGCTTGAACTTGATCAAGAAAAGGGGGGCCCTGAGGTGGGGTGGGGGGCCGGGCAGAGAGCCGGCCACGTGCCTGGCATTCCCAGACCAGGGTCTCGCTCCGACCACCCGGGGCCCAGCCCCCTGGCCCAGCAGCCCCGCCCAGCGAGGACCCGCGTCCCCGGGGAACCAGGAGAAGCGCGGGGGTCGAGGGCTGCCCGAAGGCTCCAGGGCGCCGAGAGTTCCTAATGGTGCCTGAGTCACTTTCTTTGGGCCAAGTCTCTCTCCTGGCCTGAAAGCGGAGATCCGGCCGGGTGCCCCCCAACCCCCACCTCCAGACCCGAAGACTGGGGCCTCCGGGAGAGAGGGGCGGTCACAGACCCCACCGCCTTCTTTCCCGGGCTCAGCCCCCGGCAAGGATCTTCCTCGAAGCGCTTCCCCCTTAAGAGCGCTCTCCCCCCCGAAGAGCGCACCGCGGCGCGGCCAGCGCGCCCTCATCCCTCCCCCCTACCTGGCCCAGCACCCCCTCCTTCCTCCTCCCCCCACCCGCCTCTCCCTCCTTTCTCCTCTCTCTGGGTGCCTCCTTTTCCTCTCTCCCCCTTCCCGGTGCCCACTGCTCCCTCTCGCCCGCCCCTCCACCTCCTCCTCCTGCTGCTCCTCCTACTCCCCCAGCATGCGCCCTCCCTGTGCTCCCCTCCCCCCGGCCCCCGCCCCGTGCCCAGTCCCGCCCCCCTCCCCCGCCTCCCGTGCCCGGTATCCCCCTCCCCCTTCCTCCCTCCCGGCCGCGGCGCCGCCGCCGCTGCCGCCGCCGCTCGCCTGGGCCCTCCCCCTGGCCACCCCCGCCCCCGGGCCGGGCAGTGACGCGCCGCAGCGGTGCCAGCCCCTCTCCCCGGGCGGCCGCGGCGGCAGCAGCAGCAGCAGCAGCTGGAGCTGTGGGGCTGTCACCGCCGCCCGCCCTGCTCACTCGCCGAGCCCGACCGCCGTCTCCGCCTCGCCTCCCGCCCAGGTACGGAGTCCGGCCCGGATCCCCGCGATCGGGCCGTTTCCGGGCCCCCGGCCGCCGCCCCCCTCCTCCTGCCCCTGCCGCCGGCCGTTGAGCTGCGGTTAGCGGGGTGGGGGGCTGGGGGGTTCCGGGGAGGGGGACGCGGGGGAGCTTCCTGCGCCGGGGCTGAGGAGGGGGGCGCGGGGAAGCGGCTGCGCCTTGGGCGGAGTGGGCTGGGGCGGGGGGTGGGTGAGTGTGACTGGGGGGGGACAGTGAAGGCTGCACCCTGGGGGCCGCGGGGTGCCCGAGAGATGTGCCTGGCCCGGAGTGCGGGGGGCCGCCGGGCGCACCCCACTCCGGGCCGTGCGCGCCGCCGGTCCTGGGGGGCGGTGATTGTGTGCGCCGCGCCGCGGTATTGTGCGGCGGCCACACCGTTTGCAGCGGGCTCGGCACCGCGTCCCGGGAGGAAGGCGTTCGCGGGCGGCCGGGTGGGGGCCGGGCTCGGGTTGCCGCCACGGCGGCCGCCGAGAGAAGGGAAGTGGACTGTGTTTGGGGATGTGAGGACGGGAAGCGTCGAGTGGCAGGGAGGGGCTCCCTGCCTCGGCGCGGGGAGTTGAGACGAGGTTTGCAGAGTTGAGCCCACTTCGGCAGGCCCCTGTCCCTCCTCCGAGCGGACCGGCTGCCCCTCTCAGGTGTACCTTCCGGGCAGAAGCGGGGGGCGTCGGCGGCCCCTGGCGAGGGGGCATTCCTTAATGAAGGGGACACGGGGCGGGGGCAGCTGTCCAGAGTGAGGGCGCGCGCCTGGGTTAAGTTGGATTTACACCTCCGCCCGCCCTCTCCGCTCTCCGCCTAGTCCTCCAGGGCCGGACACTTGGTTGGGGTGGGGGGGGGGTATGCAATCCGCATTTTTATTCCAGCCGCTCGGGGTCAGAAGTGACCCACCTCCTTACTCCCACCTGGAGCTGCGTTTGCCCGAGTCTGGTCGCCCCTACCGGGCCGCGCTTCCTGGGGGAAGTTCTCATTAAGCCTCGCTAATTAGCATTATTCTTGGAGAAAGGTTAAGGTTAGACCGTCCTTTTCCTTATAGGGAGGTCCACCCCCTCCTCCCCATTCCCTTCTCCCTCCCTCCTCCCCAAGAGCACAAAAGCACAAAAAGAAAGTGTGAAGAGGCGCAGATCAATGGAGAAGCCACAAACCCATTAATTCAAATGGAACCTTTATTCCCCCCTCTAAAACATTGATTTTTCTTTCTATCTGCTCTGAGGGGAGATTAATAACCTCCTGATTTCACCTGAAATGGTGTTTGGACTCTGTGATTTCCTCCTTTTTCTGAGAAGGATTGTGGCTTGAAATAGATTCTCCCTTGAGATAAAGCCCTACTTATCCCAGAATCAGCTGGAAACCCCAGCCCGGGCCCCTGGCCTACCAGGTGGGGGTGTGAGGAGAGGTGTGTGGGGCTCTCACAACTTTTCTGGGGAGAGCCATCTGTGTGATGAGGCTGGGGGCCTGGTCTTGTCCCCTGCTTCTGTTCTGGGGGGAAAGACCCATTTATGGCCTAGGCCCCAGTGTAGTTTAGCCCCCAGGTAGTAAATTATTCCTTCATCGGAAAGCCATTAGGGCCTAAATGTGTCCTTGAATAATATCAAGCTCCTGTCTAATCCCGGCTCAAGCTGGGCTTGTTTTATAGAGTAGGGTTTTAAGACAGCACTTCCTCCCACACCCACTGCACCACGACTGGGTGACATGACCCCATTCAGCACTTTCCTGTGGAATACTGGGAGCAGAGCACCCCAGGGCCTTCTTCCCAGTAGGAAGGCAGATTTTGGGGAACTTGTGTGGCCTCAGCCACCCTGGGGCCATGTGGAGCTGGACTGCCCCTGAGTTGCTCAAGAACTTTTTTGTCTTGTCTGGGTCCTTTTCTTGGAAGGAAACTCCTGCAGGGGATCAGTTCAGAGTGGTTTCTCTCCAGCCCTCCTTTTGGCTAGAAGAACCCTGTCTGCTGAAGCTCATCTCTCCAGCCTCCCTTTTAAAGAGACCCCTGTTAATGGCAGGGCCTGGGGTGTCCGTGAGGCCCTCGTGGTGGGGAGTGCTGGGAAAACCGCCAGTTGCCTTTGCTTAGGAAACAAAAGCCCGTTTTACACTCCGCGCGCTAGTAGGAAGGTGTTGAAAATGCTCGCTCCCAGCATCTAGGCGTCCATGGCAGCAAGGACGACAGAGCATCCCCATGTCTATATGAGTATGTTTCTGACAGACCCTGAGGGTGTGTGTGTGTGTGTGTGTGTGTGTGTGTGAGTGTGAGAGAGAGAGAGAATACCTACAATGTGGTGGGTGATTGGCTACTCTGTCCTCCCTACTTCACATTTCCCAGGAGAGCTTGTGCTTGTGTGACTAGTAAGCAGAGGAGGTATGTTAGGAGGAAGGAGTGGAACTGTACAGGGAATGTCCCCAGGAGCTTGGCCTCCTACTGGTGGCCAGGTGGGCTTGGGGTGTAGCATGAAGCAGCAGCCTCGGGACCCCGCAGGTCTCAGGAGCTGTGGCTCAGACCACCCCACGATTTCATTGGCGCAGCCCCTTCACAATGGGGATTTGAACCCTTGTTGCTGTAGGTCCTGGGGGGTTTTCGTCTTCTATTAATAAGCTATCTGATGAACTGGAGTGGTTAAATTGGGGTCAAGTGCGGTTCAGTACCTTCTTGGCATGCTCAGAAGGCTGTGTGTGTAATGCTTGCTGACATGGAGACAAGAGGGGGAATTGCCTCGCACTGGAGAATTTCCAGGGCCTGGAAGGGGCCCGCAGGTGATCCAGAAGGAGGTGCTCACTTTCTGCATCTTGGTGCCAGCCTCCTTGGGGTAGAGCTGGTGCTGGGACAACTGCCCGAGCCTGGTGGTCTTTCCAGCAGGAGCTTCAGCGTCTCAGCAAAGAGACGTGGGGCTGGACAGAGAGGGGTCCGCTTCCTGCCTGGCCCAGAAACACCCCCAGCGCACATCCCTGCCCCCCCCGCCCCCCCGGAAACACACACCCAAGGCTCCTGGTCAGGGCTTATGGCTTACAATTGCACTAAATTCTCAGCAAATCCTCCTCCTTTTCTTTCTCAAAGCAAGTGGTAGAGATAGAGTTTCAGCTCTGCAGAAAGGCCTGGAAAATGTTGCGTGCGGCACGCCCCAGGATCCCTGTCCTGGAGGATGCAAATGGCTCAACTTCAGAGGCACCAGGAACCCAGTTCCCGAGAAATTGACCCCAGTTGTAAAATAATCAGGTTACTGATAGCACCTGCCCGGAGTTACAGCCATGGAGACAGATGTGTTTCCACCATTTCCCCTTCAGTCTCCCATTTTCTCCTCCTCCTGGGCCAGGCAGTGGTTGGTGCTCATTTGCCTGCAGAGGGGGAAGGGCCTCAGAACCTGGGTGGAGAGAAGCTGAACCTGCCTGTGAATTTTGGACTGCAGATAAGAGCAGGGAGGGCCTGGTCAGCTCTTCTGCCTGAAGTCAGGGCTCTCAGATTGGTGTGTGTCCCAGGGGCTGGCTGGTGCTGTCCAGCTGACCCCCCCCAAACTCTTGAGTTCCCTTTTCAGAAGGGCAGTTGGCCCTATCACCCTGTGACCCACAATGGCTCGGACCCTTTGGTGCCGAATAAATGGTGGACTTTATCGACAGACAGGCAAGGTTGCAGGCTTCAAGGTGTTCGAGGGCAGAGGTAAGAGGAGCCACGGGCAGCTGGCTGGCCAGTCACGTGGGGTCGGGGGAGAGGGGGCCCAGAAATAACGGATTGCACACACTCTTTTCTTTTCTAGTGAAAGTTTCATTGAAGTTTGTTTACAGAAAGAGAGATATTAGTAGACCAAATTCCCTTGAGATTCCAGAAGGGAAAAGCAAGAAGTGCCCAACTTGTGACCTCTGGGCGAGCAGGGGGAGTGCCCTAGGTCCATGCACAGGCCTGAGGCCCTGCCACCGCCAACCTGCCCTGGCCGCCTCCTGCAGGTCCCTCTGGACTTGGATGTATTTCCCCCTCTGCACAGTGGTTGATGGGCTCTGAAGTGTGTGTGCTGGTAATTGCCTGTGTAATTAGCCAGCTCCTGGAGCCTTGGCTCAGTGTGGCTGGGTGAAGTTACAGTCAGCCCTCTGCAGCTGGGGGTCTGCTGTGGCAGGTGGGGTGCAAAGGGGTCTTGGGAAGACTTCTTTCCCAGGTCAGCCCTGAAACTGAGGGTATGGAAGCTGTCTGTGTAAATTTGATCAGAACTTGTTTGTTTTTTTCCAAGTTAGGTTTAATAGACTTGATTTCTCACTTTAAAAAAATTGCTGTAGCAGTAGTGTCAGAATCTTAGAACCACCAACCACAAAACGGGGATTCACGTGGCAGAACCCTTCTGCCTAGTCAATAGATAACTGGGGAGGGGGTTCCACAGTCCCCTTCTCTCAGCACTTAGAAGCGGGTCAGCATTTTTAGCTGGCCTCTTTCCCTAGATAACAAGGTCCTGGAGGAAGGGAACCCTGCCTGAGTCATCTGTGTCGCCAGCACGTAGTAGATGCCCAATAAATGTGTGTGTCGCCTCATTGAAGAGAGTGAGAGAGTGTGTGGGTGTGTGTGTAAATATAGCTTCATCTCCTGTAAGTTCTCCCTGAGTCTTGTCTTGAGACACTTTGTCATAAGGAATCTGGCTCTTTAGATTGAAGGGAGGAAGTGCGGTGAGGCGGCCCCTTGGAGTGTGGTGGCAGTGTGATGTGGGCTCTGGGCACAGAGGCCTGGGTTCCAGTCTCAGCTCTGCCACTAGCTATGGTGCCCTTGAGCAGCTCTCCAAGGGGCAGGTGCCAGATCTGGAGCTAGGCCTGACAGGTTGCCTGCTTTCTTTATGGGGCTATTGTGAGGAAATCTCATCAAACCCTTGTCCCGAAGCCCCTTGTGTGTGGGCACTGGATGCTCTTCATTATCCGGTGATTGCGATGTCAAAGTGAAATTTGGCCCACCTCTTCCCAGTTGGACCTCTCAGGGCAGGGAGAGGTGGAAGGGGGTCATTTTGGTGGATAGTTAGGTGATCTGCGCCGGAGAAACCCTGGGCTCTGCATAGGATGGCTGGCAGCTGCTGGAGGGAGACTACAAGGCAGCACAGTGCCGCCAGCCTGCTGCCCGGGGTCCAAGAACTTGATCTGCGTTCAAGAACTGTGTGCCGTGGGACCGAGTCCTTAGTTGTCAAACTTAATGCCACATCCTCGTTAAACACCAGTATCATGCCAGGCAATTCAGCCAACTCGAGTCCCGCTGGCCTTGTGGGGGATCCAGAGAACATACAGCCTGGTCCCCACTTTTGGAAGGACAAGGTTTTCTGGAGAAAGACAGCGTGGAGATCCACAGTGTGCTGATGTGCTGCAGCTGAGGGGTGTGCGCCTGACTGACTGCCAGGGCCGGTGGTACAAGTGGAGATGAAGTGAGAGGAACGTGGAGACCGAGCTGGGGTTGATTGGGGGGGGGAGCATATGTTAGGAGTCTGCATTGTGGAGCCACGATAGGGTGGGCATTCCAGGTGAGACGGATGGCCTGAGCAGGGGCTTGGAGCTGGGAGGGAAGCAGGATGTGTCTGGGCCTTCAGGATCGCGCACATCTGGCTCTGCCATCTGTTAGCGCGAGACTGTGGGCAAATGTCTTAACCCCTTGGAGCCTCAGTTTCCTCATCTGCAGAGTAGGGCTGATAACTGTACCTGGTAGGCCTGTGGTGGTGGGGGAATGGGATTATCCAAGGGGAGCACCTGGCACCTGATAAACTTAGGATTCTGTTATTGCTTTAAGCTTGGCCGAGTGAGGCTGAAGTGTGGGAGCCCTTCAGTGCTGCACCCAGAGGTTCTGACTTATTCCTGCTCCTCAGTGAGAACCCGTGCATTCAGTGGAACACTCCACAAGCCTTCATCTGAGCTAAGGCAGCCCTGCCCAGGGGTCCGTGTGCCTTGGAAGGGGACACTCCCGTGTGGCTCCACTGCCTCCAGCTCACCTACCCCCCACCACAGCGGCTTCCTGGCCTCTCCTCAAATCCACCAGCATGTGCTGGTACCCGAACTCTCCTTACGTGGACCCCTACACGGCAGCCTTCCTCACTTCCTGTGGGCCTCTGCTCAGATGGTCCCTGACAGTGAGGCCCTCCTTGGCCACCCTGGCCAATGCAACCCTGCAGGTCCCTCTTTTATTCTGCTTCATTTCACTTTGTAGCCCTCATCACCACCGACATTATGTGTTTTTCTGCAGGGTGTCCATCTCCCCACTGGACAGTGAGCCCTGGGAGGGCCAGGACTTTGTCTCATCCTCTGCTGAATTTCCCAGCACCTAGAGCGGTGCTTGACTCATAGCAGGTGTTGAATAAATGCTTGTTGAATGAATGGATGAGCATTTTGAATAGCTGGTGCTTCCAGATGTTGATAGAATACTCGGTCTTTTAAACCGTGAATGTTTGTACAACACCCAAGAGCCAGGAGAGGGCCTTGCTGCTTCAGCCATGATCCAGGTCATACCCTGAACACAGTGTCCCCTGGGCAGCCAGAAGGAGCAAGGGGCCCAAGTAAGGAGGCTCCTGTCCTGGCCCCCAGAACCTGGGTGGGCTCTAAACCTCCAAGGGTCCCTCCCCACCCGCCGGCCTCCCCTCTCACTCTCAAGTTCTGTCCTGTTAGCACAGGGGAGAGTTTGCTTGTCCCCTTGTACCCTTTGTGCAGAGAGAGCCTTTTGGACACGTGTGTGTCACTCTGGGTAAGAGAACACAGTCTGAGTGAACGTGCGTGAGCACGCTTCCACCTGAGGAAGACTGTGGGTGGAAGAAAGACTGAAGAAGACTTGTGTGTAAGGAGCAGGGCGGCCCATGGGAGGGAGGCAGGGCAAGTGCATGTGTGCGTGTGTGGGGAGAGGGCACGAGAGGACACGTGGTCTCCATCGCCCGAGGCACATGTGGCTCTGGGTGTGCTGCATGGGGACCCCTGGGCTGGGCAGAGCTGGCATCCTGGCCCAGCCCACGTCCTGGCCCAGCCCACGTCCTCTGGGCTCAGCCGCAGAGGGTATACACTTGTGCTGTACAGAAGTTGTAAATTCCAGGAAACTCCCTGCCAGCCCAGCGTGGCAGGGGAGGGGGTGGAGGATAATCCGTGCTGGTTCCCTAGCACTTGGAGAGCAGATGTGTCTGCCTCAGGACAGCAGCCGAAGAAAGTTCAAACCAAAGTGTGTTTGCTCACTATAAAAGAGACCTCTGTGAGGGGCCCTGGAGGGAGGATTGGGGGGGTGTGCTCTGCCAGAGGTCTTCACTGGGGGCCCACAGAGGCCATTGTATCTTGTTGGAGGGGAGAGGGGAGGGGGCAAAGCCGGAGCTCCGGGTGTGGGAGCTGCTGGGTCATCTTTCTTGGTGTTTTACAGCCAGCTCCCAAACAGAGTTGCTTGCTGCTCCTGAAAGAGGCTGGGCCAGAAGGAGGTGGGGTCCCTTCCCACTGGAGGGCTGGATTGAAGGGGCCCCACCCTGGGGGTTCCCGGATGACTGGCCAAGGGCTCACTGAAGCCAGCGAGGGAGAGGAGGCAGGCCTGGTCCTCCCCAGCAGGCCCTCCGGCTGTTTGGAAGGCCCTGGCGGCCCCCCAGGCCCTTGAGCCGAACCCCCTTTGCGGTCTGATCCAAACCCTCGCCTGCCCCACCCCCTTCCTTCTCTACACTTCTGGGGCTGGCCTTTTCAGCTCTGGAAGCCACCCAAGAGCATATCTTTGAAGCACAGCAAAGGTTAGGAAGGAGGAAGACAGAAATGTCCTCTGGGCTGGGGGAGTGGGAGAAAGGAATTCCATGCATGCTCCATGGGAGTCAGGGAAGCAGGCCTGGTGGGAGCGACCAGCTTGGCCTCGGCGGTGCCCGGCGTGTCCTGCTACCCACTTCTGGCTGCTTGGCCCTGTGTGGAGTGAACCCTCTTCCTGGGCTGTGGGCAGGGAGCAGGGAGCGGTGGCCCTTGTTTACAGGGCTTGTTTCAACCTTGGCTCACAAGGGTAAGAGCCAGGCCCCGCCATCCGCCCTACAGGATGCGAGACCTCGTAATTGTCTTCAATTACAAACAGTGCCGGCCCTCAGCCCTGGCTTCCGACAGGAACCACAGCCTGAGCCACTTCCATGGGGGGCAGGGGGAGCCACCCAGCCCCCACTGCAAGGTTTGGGGACTGCCTGTGCCCTTTAGGGTACTTCCAAGGGCCACGGGCCCTGGGTTTCACCCAAAATGCAGCTTCAGGGCTGCAGAGAACATGTCCCCGTTTAACATCTGCCTTCTTTGTCCCTGAGCAGGATGAAACTTCTGTGAGCAGTGAAGATTTTGATATGAACGACCCCACATGGATGTCAGCTGACCCACACCTGGCCTCCAGCCTGAGTCCCAGCCAGGACGAGAGGATGCGGAGTCCACAGAACCTCCACAGCCAAGAGGACGGTGAGTGTCCCTTGGGGGCCGGTGCCTAGGAATCTGGGGTGGTGGGATCTGGGCTGGGGCCTCTGGGGATGGCCTAGGCCCAGGCTTAGAGCCGCCCCCAGCGTTCTCAGCATCTCCGTGGGCCCCACCGCCCCAGCCCCTGGATCTAGGGAGAACGAGTCATTCCTCCCAGAGGTGAATGAGCAGAGCTCGCAGGGCCCAGCAGCCTGACTGGGTCGTGCTTGTTTGTTTGCACTGATGCTCGTGGGCTGGTGGGATATGGATTTCGAAGTTATCACGATTCAGGTCTGGAAAGGTTAACAGTGTGCCTGACCCAGAACAGTCCAGCTGCCCAGTAATGAAAACGAGAGCTGGGCTTCTGCGGCTTGGATACGAGGCTGTAGGACAGGGTCCCTCACCTGGTTAGCAAGCAGGCGGTGCAGTTGTCCACATGTGTGCCCCCAGGCCCTTGGGATGAGATGTGGTCCAGCTGAGTTGCTGTCTAGACTCTTCTCTAGCCCCGGCCCCCGCCCTCCTCCAGGGCCTGACAGGCAGCCTCCTCCAACCTCCCTTCCTTCTTGGGGTGGGAGAGTCAGGGTCAGAAGTCAGATCCCAGACATCCACTCCGGAGCTTCCGCATGGAGCCCCCAGGGGGCTGGGCTCTGGGGTTCCAGTGCGGCCTCAGTTAGACGCAGTCATGGGCCCGGGGCGGGGGGTGTGGTATCTGTGGTCAGATACCTAGCTGGGCCCTGATTTCTGGGGAGGAGATGATTGGGTGTGGGGGATGAGCTGGAGTCAGGCCTCAGAGAACTGGGGTGTAGAGCCAGCAATTAGGAGGTCGAAGGTCAGGGCCTGGAATGCGGGAGGGAGGCGCAGGTTAAAAAGGGGTGTAATGTTAACTCTGTGAAACGGGTTAGCTGTAAAGAGTAAATAAGGGGTAGGAGCCTTGCAGTTTGGGTCAAAGTTCATCTCCATGGCAGAACCCGCGCGCTTGCCTCCCGACTGCTCTTGCAGGCCTGAATCTGGCTTTGTCTGGGAGGAGACCCAGCCTGGAGGCAGCTGGGGTGGCTGGGCCAGGGGCTGGGGAGCCCATGGGGTGGTTCTGCGAGGAGTGGGGTGCGAGGCTGCTGGGAAAGAAAGGGCTTTTGTGTCTTGATGCCTCACGAGGTCAGCAAGACCCCCTCGTGCCGTGAGTCTCCCCGACCGGTACTGCCTCCCAGCGTTCCCACAGGATGGGGACCCGGGTGGGGGCAGCCACGTGCTGCTGGGGGCTCTGGGGCTGGCAAGCGCCCAGCAGCTGACCTCCCACCTCATCTGAGCCAATTGAGGGCCACACCAAGGGCCACGCCAGCAAAGCTCAGCCAAGGGCCCTCGGTTATACCTTCAAAGAAGAATTCAGAACATTTTTTTTAAAACCTGTAGTAGTAGGATTGAATGGGGGCCATATTCCCCCAACTGATTCTTGAAAAAGTCTTGTGTTATTGTTGCTCACAACCACCCTTTGGGGGGTCTCATCTCTGTTGAAGACACTTCCCAGGGAGATTTGGTGACTTTGGGGGTCTCCAGGGTCAGGTAGCAGAAGGGAGTGTTTCCATGGGGATCATGGGGCTTCCTCAGCCTCAGTTGCCCTGCTGCCCAGCGGTTGGCTGATTGTGAAGGTGAAGCTGAGAGAAGCAGCGAGGCCGGTGGGGTCAGCATGTCCTGCAGCTGGTGCCACAGGAGCCCGTGGGGGAGCCGACCTGGGTGTAGTCATGTGTATCTCCTGCCCAGGTCCCTCCTGGCCATGGGTGCTGGGGCTGAGGCATGCTGGCCTGCTGACAGGACAAGGGTGTTTATCAGGGCGGGCAGCCAGAGCTGGAGACAGGGAGGATGGTGTTGACCGTGATACCATCAATTTAATTATTTAATCAGAGACTGTGTCGGAGGCTGTGGGTTGACGTGCTGGCCAGGGGCGACCTAGACCCAGTGCAGGGGGTTGCAGGCCTTGAGAGACTGGGTGGCCTAGTCTCTGCTGCCCCTTCTGGTCCTAGATCTCTTGGTGACTGCCATGTCTCTCCAGAGCAGTGGGTTCCCAAAGGGTTTTGGCTGGGCGCAGACCCGGCCTGGAGTCCCCGTTCAGCCCTCCAGCGCCCACAGTGGCGTGCAGCTGGCTCCCCTCTCTGAAGGTGCTCACAGTGCAGACAGGAGCTGAGATGCTGCTCCCGTCGGTGAGCCAGTGAGAGACGTCAGTGGCTTCAGGGTGTTCTCACATCCCCATTGTTAACGAAGGAGTGGGTGGGGACAGGCCAGTTAGGGGCTCTGGTTGGCCCTGTGCTCCGCACCCAGCCACAGCCCTCCAAGGTCTCCACTCCCTGCTTATGTGCCTTCATCCAGAAGCTTCCCCAACCCCACCAACTCCCAAGGTGGCTTGGTGTGCCATCTCTGGCCCTCAGTCCTCCATGGAAGTGGCAAGTTGGAAAGATGATGTCTGAGGCCCCCACTGTGAGCTGTGTGAGATGAGGACCATGTCGATCTTGCTCTCTGCTCTGTCCCCAGTGACTGGCTGCATGCCTGGCACGTTACAGGGGCCTGCTGAATATTTGTCACCTGAATGAATAAAGGAACAAATGTTTACCGAGACCTACCCCCGAGCACACCATCTGGAGGGGATGTAGGTCCACCCCTTGTTGGGGACAAGTTGGGTTCCTTGTTCCTGAGGACAAACCCCAATCTGAGCACCTGGGTCTCTTCCCTTAGCCAGAAAGTGCAGGGACTCCCAAGGCTGGGCCAGCGATGCAGCCCAGAAGCGTTTCAAGAGGCTAAGCAGTGTGGACAGATTCACACCTGTTGGTGGACATGTTGGTACCCTCCTCCTCCTCCTCCTCCTCCTCCTCTGAAATTTTAGCAAAGGCAGATGAGGGCTGGGCCTTGGCAGGCCCCACGGCTGAGACCAGGAATGAATTATCAGCAGGCCGGCCCTCGCTCCCAGGACTTGTCTCTGAGGTTTACCAGAGTGGGAGTGTGCTTGCTCTGAAACAAGGTGGTGCTTTTGTCCCCAAGCCCGCGGCTGCCCACGAGGCCTCACTTCACAGATCTCTTGTACGGGTCCCGTTCCCGGCTCCCTGAAATCAGAGCAGTGGACACTTGCCTGGGGAGCACCGCTCGCACGGTGCCTCCTCACCTGGGGGCAAACTGCCGTGGGCGAGCACATCTCATGGGAGGAAACTGTGCATCAGGGAGAGAATTCGGGTGATCCGGCCAGAGTCAGGAGGGGGTGCCAAGGCCGCTCCCCTCCCCTTCCCTCTTTGGCCGGTGTCGAGGCCATGGGTGAGATTCCCCAGAAGGTAGCAGGGGAGGCTGGGAACCAGAGAAAGCTCCCCCACCCACTCAGAGCACTGGCTTCTCGGGGTCCCAGCCGGGGTCCCAACCGCAGCAGGTGGGGCCAGGCGAGGGCCCACTCCTTCCATTTCCCCTTGATGTGCTTCACCAGGCCTCTTGCTCTGCCCCTTCCTGAACGGAAAATGTGAGGCCTGGCCTCCAGAAGGGATGCGTGGGGGTGGGGAGCGGACATTACTCACCTCCTGGGCAGACAGGAAGCCAGCGCCAGGGAGAGCCGAGGGTCCTGCTTCCGTCTTCCTGCAGGGTCGGCGGGGGTTTCTGGGCAGGGGCTGTGTGGTGTCCTGGAACATTTCGGGGCCTCTCGTTTGTGCTTCTCAGATGAGACGGCTCCTCCAGCCTCAGGCCTCTGGGACCCCCTGAACCTCAGAGCTTCCCTCCCTCCAGGGACGTGGTGCCAGCACTTCCTGCCTGCAGACCGGAAGGTCCAGAGCCTGCCGTCCAGTGCATGTCATGAGGCTGGACAAGGCATTGAGGGTCCTGGCTTAAGGCTTGGGTTCTTTCAGGCTCTCCCGCAGTTTTGTCACGCGAACACTGAGCCCCTGGCGATGGCATGCACGGTTGGTCAGCCCGGCCCTGCCCTGGCTCAGCCTGTGGTTTGGAGGGGCAGGCTCACAAAACGTGGGCTCCCTGCCAGGCTGTAAGCTCTCTGAGGGCAGGGAGTGTGTCTCTGTAGAAATGTATCTTATTTTTCCCCTTATTTCACAAGTACTACATTCATTGTAGAAAATTTAGAAAAAATAGAGGAGTAAAAAGATGAAAATGGAAAATACCAATGTTTGGGGTGTATTTGTCTTAGTCTTTTCTGTGCATATAATCAGTCTCATTTTCTTAAAGAAAAAAGGGGGAGTGGATAATGTAGTGTTGCCACCACCTTTTTCCCCACATAATGTCGTTTGCCTCCTCCCCTGTCACTGGTGTGGCATTTTTAAAGGTCCAGTCATCACCGTGACTGGAGGCCCCATTCCTGAGCCCACTCTGTGCTCTGCCCTGAGCTGGTGACAAGTTGGCTCCCACCCTGTGAGCTCAGGCTGTGACTGTGCCTTTCCTGCAGAGGAGGAAGTAACTTGCCCAGACCACAAGCGACCACAAGGGTCTCTGTGACTCCAGAGCCAGCGTTTGGGCCACTCATGGGGAAGGACATTCAAGTCCCCCTCTTTCATTATTACAAACAGTGCCATGGGGAGAATCCTCAGGGCCGAGGCCCTGCACAGGCCCGGGTGTTCTCCTTCTGGGCTTTATCCCCAGCCCCTGCGACGGAGTAGCTGCTCCTCAAACAGGTGTTGAGTAACCAGTGGTGGAGACGGGGACCAGCGAGAGCCTCTTGGAAGAGGCTGCGTTTGGTGTGAGGTTGAAGGCGGGTATAGCAGCCTGGGAAGCTCGAGCAGCTTGTCAGGAGGAGGCTGGGGAGGGAGGGAAATGCCAGATGCCAGGGTTGGGGGTTTCCTGGGTTGCATATCTCCAGAAGCTCCCTATGACCCCATGCTCCAACCAGGAGAGACAGGGCAGGGAGGCCACAGCGAGGCCTGGCATGATGAGGGTCTGGCATGCAAGGATTCCAGGAGGATGGAGGGAGGTGGGGCTACCTCTGTGGGCCTAAGGTCTCGACTGGACATGGCTCCCTGCAGGCAGGCCCCTGTCACTCTGCTGTGGATCTCCTGAGCGGGCCCTGGCCTGCCCTGTCCCTGCCGTGTGGTCTTAAGCAAGTTGTTCACTCTCTGATCCCTGGCATCTGCCCATAGCGTGGCCTGGATGACTGTGACCATTAATCTTGGTGTGTCCTCAGGAACTCTTTATGAGAAGAGCAAGGCTTCCTGCCTTCTGGCTCTTGTTGCCCTCGGGTGGGGCCCTCCACTACCCAGAAATGCAAACTGGGTGGCAGGGCGGTCACTTGGGAGCAGGTGTGTGACTTGCTTGCCCAGGGCTCAGTATTTACAGTGGAGCTGCCTCTCCTTTCCTCACCTGCCTGCCTGGGCCTCTCTCCCTGTGTGCCTTCTCCCAGTCTCTGCAGGGTGGTGGCTCTGCGGGGAAAATGTGCTCAGATCCTGCCTCTGTTCCCTCCTTACTGTGTGGCCCAGAGCAAATCACTTCCCAACTCATAGGATGGTGGGATGATAATGTGGCACCCGCCTCACCGAGCTGTTGAGGATGGGATGACGCATGGACAGGGCTCAGCACCCGCCTGGGGCGGGGGAAGGCTTGGTGAATGGTGTTACGGGATCGTTTCCTCTCAGGTGGCCAGGGTGGTGTAGGAAGCTGTGCTGAAGGGCCGGAGGCCAGGGTCCATGGCCAACTGGCACACCCAGACTGAGGGACTGTAGGTATGTCAGGGGTCTCCTCCTCCTCACCTCTCTCAGATTCTCTGGACCCTTCACCAGACCCACTCGGTCCAGTCCTGTCTCCTCATCCATTCAGGTCTCTCTTGGTCCCCTCTGCCCACTGAGCCCTGTGGGGTTCTGACCACAGCTTTCTTTACAACATCACACCAGCACCCCTTGCCCTGCTCTCAGCCCCCGAAGTCTTGCTTCTTTGGAAAGGGAGCTGGGCTGTGAGGGCCCAGGTACTCACAGCTTGTCCTAGCATCTCCTGAGCTCCTGTCCCGCTCCCCACCCGCACGTGCCAGGTCCTGTCGAAGGACCCTGAGTCTCCCGAGACCCTGCTTCTTGATCTGGCAAACTCCAGACCTGTCCCAAGCTCCCACACTGGCAGGCAGCTAAGTGGGCAGCTGCAAGTTGGTTCTGCTGTTCAAGGAGAAGACACCTGGGCAGTAGCTTACTTCCTGTGTGCCAGCCAGTGCTGGGCACTGAGGATGCCAGAGTATTCCCGGCCAGTGGTAGAAGCTGCTTGTGCAAGGGAATGGGCAGGAGGCCATACTGCTAGTGGGGAAGGGGTGGGTGGGAGTTGGGGCCAGGCTGTGTGGGCTCAAAGACGGTCACCCGCATTACCCCTGAGCCTTGGCCACTTCTAGTGTTCTCTGCACGTGGTGCCCACCCTCCCACAGGCCCACCCCTGGGAGGCAGCTCCATGGACTGCTGCAGCCAACTTCCCATGGGTGCAACACTCAGGGTTGGATGGCCGCCCTGGTCACTGTCACATGGTGGGGAGGATTGTGGCCCCTTCACCATGGCCTCCCTGGGATGGCTTCTGAGGGACTTTTCCTGCAGTGTCCCTTAACCTGAGCCATCTCTCCCCTACACCTGCTGATCTTGACCCTGTCTATCCCTTGGACCCTACTCGTCTGAGGTGAGGCTAGAAACTGGGTCTGGGCCTCATTCTCTGGCTACAGGTCACACACCCCTCCCCCTCCTTCCAGAGCAAGAGCTATTTGCTCCTATTCAAGGCTCCAAACTCCACACTGGATGGCCTCCTGCCCTCCCTTCCCCCCCAGGAGCAGAGAACGGGGGCCCAAGCCCTTCCAGGGATTGGCCATGGGCCACCCTGACAGTCCCGGGTCACAGGAAAGTGTCCATCATCAGCTGGGCTGCAGGCAGCACAGACAATGCTGGGCTGTCCTGGCCTCTGGCCTCCGAGGGGTAGGAAAGGCTGGGAGACAGCACCAAGAGATCCCTTTATCCCAGGAGCAAGCCGGGCCTGCGCAGCCCTGGCCTTGTACCGGCTGCCGGGTCTGAGCCCCTACAGGCCCCAGACGCCTGATGAGGACATGAGGGCGGGACAAGCTCCCGGGCCTGAGGGGTGAGGCTCACCTGCTAAGAAAGGGAGAGGGAGACCCCACACACACCCGAAGATTAGCCTGGGCCTGCCAGGCCACGGGAAAGCAGAGCCCTGCCCCTCCCTGCCGCCCCTCAGCCCAGGACGCATGTAGACCTTCACTTCCTATTGACCCTCTCTGGAGGCAGGTCCTCCTGTGCTGGAGAGGAGGGAGGGGTACAGGAGAGGCATTGCCACCCCCAGCCTGTCCAAGGGCGACTTCCCCAGGAACGAGGAAGTGACCGGGGCCACGCTGGCATCATCACTCTGACCTAAGGAGTGGGATGCACCGAACCCAGACCAGCTTCCAAAGAGCCTAACGGGGCCCTCAGATACCACGCGCACACACGCACACACACAGGCTCTGGGGCCGGGGCCCTGTCCCGTGAATCATGCACGCACGGTTGCCTGAAGTGGCTCTTGTTGGCTCTCAGAACACAGGATTTGTTTTGGGGGGTGGGTGCAGTGGGTCTGTCGGCTAGAGCTTTGGCACATGAAATTAGCATTGATTTCTCACTGCTTGGCCTAGAGGTGGGGCCGGGGAGAATGTAAGGCCTGGGAGGACACAGACCCAGGCGATTCGTGTAGGGAGTATTTTCCCCTGGGTGTATTTGGCCGGTGTGTGTTGGGGGAGGGGCTGCAGGAAGGAGGGCAGGGGTGGGGGGCTGTCCCATAGTACAGATGGGCAAACTGAGGCCTAGAGAAGAGCTGGCCTTGGGGACTCCCAGAAGAGCACCAGGGGTGGGTGTTCTGGGGAGTCAGGCAGCACTGGGGCCCATGTGGGCTTTGCTGTCACTCTGTGGGACGACCGATGACTCCCCTCTGGGAGCCTCTGGTTCCTCTCTGTTGCCCACTGCGGGGGGTGGTTGTGCAAATCAGGCATGATGAGTGTGCCCAGTGCCTGACACACACTTGATGTCCACCCCACCGAAGGTGGCCCCTGTCGCCCGTGCCCCGCCGCCAGTCCTACACCCAACTCAGACCACCTGCCCCAAGACCCGAACTCTCGTCTTCAGCTTGGGCACCTCTCCAGGGGCCAGGACCCCAGGGTTCCTGCACTGAAATGATTTCCGTTTTAGAGGAAAATCATGAAAATCTAGGTCTGCGGTGTCTAGTTCGGTAGCCACAGACGACTACTGAAAAAAGCTCATGCAAACTGCGGTGTGCCGGGTGTGTAAAACACACTGAGTTTCAAAGACTTAGTGTGGAAAGAGAATGTCAAATATCTCAGTTTTAATACGGTATTGATTACGTGTTGAAATTATAGTATTTTGGATATATTGGGTTAAATAAAATAGATTACTAAAATGCATCCCACCTGTTTCTTTTCACTTGTTTTTAATGTGGCTACTAGAAAATTGAGATCTCCATATGTGGTTCGCGTTCTCTTTCTATTGGACAGCGCTGCTCTGGACTCCGAGGGCCCCAGATGTTGGCTCCTGCCTAAGGGATGAGTCACAAAAGGTCGGGCAGGAGGGCAGGTACTGGGGAATAGAGGTGCCTGCGTCCCCAGACTGGCAGCATTAGAGGTGAGAGTGGATCCTAGATGGAGAGCAGGGCCCAGTCCAGGCTGTTGGATGGAACCACAGGGATGGAGCGGAGTGCTTAGGTGGGGTAGCTAGGCGGGCGGTCGGGGCCTGAAGGCCAGGTGGCGGGGCAGGCTCCCAGGATCTCACCCAGGATGGTGGGATCCCAGTGGCACTGCCTCGCCCAGCTCCTCAGTGTCCCCCGATTGACCCCGTGGCCCTCCCCCTTCCTTCCTTCCGGGAGGAAGAGCAGGGTAGCCTGCCAGGAGCCTGGTGCTCCTGGGAACTATGCATCATGTAAACACTGCCCAGGCCACTGGCCTTTGTCAAAGCAGCCGGGGGCAGCCCTCATGAGGTACACACCCCAAATGCAGAGCAGAGTCAGTGCCCCCGGACTGTAGACCAAAGCCACAGTGGCTAGGAGGAGGAAGGGGATGCTCTTCAGACATCCAGCGGGGCCTGTCCTGGTGTCCACACTTCCCCAGCCCATGGTGGGGCTGCTGGCTCCAGCACTATCCCTCCCTCCTCCTCCCCCGGCTCATCTCTTTTGTGTGTGAATTATTGATGCTTCCACCTCTCCCCTGCCTGGCTGCTGCTCCGACAGAAGCCCACGAAGGAGGGAGGCGCTGCCTCCAGCAGCCGCACCTCTGGCCACAGAAGGCAGCCTGCGCTGGGCATGCTGGGCTGGTGTGGCCATATGCCTGGCCCGTGGTCCTGGGGACGGCAGACCTTCCCGCCTTGAGAGCGGTGCGGGTCGCCCACTGGGAGAGGGTGTCACTGGCTGTGGCCCCGGAGCCCGGTGTGGCAATTGGCGGCTCACACAGAGCTGGGCTTGTGCGGGCTGCGGGGCACTGGCGCCCACATAAGGGCATTGTTTGCCGAGGTAAAAGGAGTTTTTGTCTCCTTCTGGAGACGGGACAGCGGGAGGAACAATTTCCCCCATTCATCACTAATTCCCCCATTCGAATAGCAGCACATTGCCCCACGTTAAATGGATGGGCCCGGCAGTCCTTCCCTGCCCGTAGGCGTTCTGGGCACAGGTGGTGGGCTCTGCGTCCTGCCCAGATCTGGGAGCTGCCCTTCACTGCACTGGGCAGGCCTGGTTTTGTGGGAATGGTCAGAAGGGGTGCATTCCCCGGCTGCTTCCCTGCTGCCCCTCGGCGCACCCTTGTCTCCATTGCTCTCAGTCACCGGTCGGGGGCAGTCTTGTCCTGGGCCTTGGGTGGGTGCCCATCCTGGAGGGGCCTCCTGGCCCAGCAGCACAGATCAGGACCAGGTGGGGACTCGAGGTTCACTTCCAGCTCCAGGTCTGGGGCAGGGTCAACCAGCACATGTGCCTCCCCAAATAGCCTGTGGCTGGAGGCCCGCACCCCTGGGAGCCCCAGCTCCTTGCCCCCGTGTGCCAGGCCCTCGGTGCCCGTGGGGCCAGCTGGGTTCTTTCACAGAGTCATAAAGTGTCGGAGCCCAAGAGGGCGTCAGCGGCAACTCCCTAGACTGCAGATAAGAGGAGCCAAGGAGGCGGGCTGTGCCCAAGGTCAGGAGGCAGCGAGGCCCTACACCCACTGCTCCAGCTGGGCCCTGCCGTGTCTCATCTGGGCATAGGCTTGGGGGCGTGTCCATGTCTCCCTTAAATCATCCTTTTTCGGAGGGGGTTGGAAGGAGGAAAGAATTAGAAGTGGATCGGAACCCAGCTTGCCTCTGCCTGGGATGCTGCCATTTCTCTTTCTCCCTTCCTTCCCCAGTGACAGGCGCTCTCTGGGCCAGGCGCTGTGCTAGGCCCTGGGGGTGGGGCCCTGCCGCCGCCCCTCCTGCATGTACAGCCACCTCAGGACAGACCTGGGGTTGTGGTGGGTCCAGCCCCTCAGCCCCTCCCCGGGGAGGACTGTGGATTGCTGAGAGCAAACCAGCCACACTTGACGAGTAAACCTGCCTTCAGCTAGCTTCAGCAATAAGGAAATTCAGCAATAAGGATTGGCTCCCATAACCAGAAAGTCCACAGCCTTCTTTGGCTTTAGGCACAGGTGGATTTGGGGGATTTGTCCGGGCCAGCCTGTCACTTGCTCTCCCTGGTGTGACTTCCCTGCCAGGTGGGCTCAGCAGCCCCCCAGGGAGAGAGTGCTTCTGCCCATCATTTTAGCAGAAGCCTCGGGACTGACTGTCATGGGTCCGGTTGGGTCAGATGCCCATCACCAATCACTGCGATGGGCTGGGCTGACCCTGGGGAACCCTGGAAGACTCGGGGTGCCCTCACTAGAGGAAGGGGTGTGGTTTCTGGAGAGGCAGGAATGATCCGGGGCCGCCCAATACAGCCCTGCCAACCCTGGGTCTGCGGGGCTGGGGTGGCGTACAGGGAGCTGGGCACCGGCCAGAGACACAATGTGAGGAGGTGATCAGTGCTCTGGAGAAAACAGGTAGAGGGGTCAGAGTGGGGCAGGGGACTGGGCAGGGAGGTCTTACTGAGAAGGTGACTTTTAAGCAAAGGCCTGGAGTAAAGGGTATGTGCCAGAGAGATGGCTGGGGACAGAGTAACATGAGAAGAGGGAACAGCAAGTGCAAAGGCCTGGAGCACAGCTGGAGTGGGATGACAGTGGGGGGCGCTGCCAGGAGGGCCTGGGGGGCCAGTCTCTGTGGCTGCGCCTGGACCACAGCCACTGCCCGGGGGGCGAGTGGACGGATGCAGCCCCCTGAGCCTGAGCAGCCTCTCTGCCCCTGCTGGGGTCAGGGCACTTCAACCCTCGCTCCAGGGCCTTCTCAGCTTCTCAGCGTTGTCTTTTGAGGCTCCTTCCATGGGCTACTTCCTCCAAAAAGCCTTCCCTGCCTCCCTCCTGCACAGTGCAGAGTTCTGCAGAGGGAGGTCCAGAGCTGGGGCTTCAGTGGGGCTCTGCAGTCAGAGAGGGCTTCCCCGAGGAGGAGGAGCAGGAAGGGGTGGGGGGAGCATGGATCAAGGGCTAGCAAGCTCACAGCGCTCTCTTCAGGGCCCAATCTCCTCTAGAACCCTCAGGTTTGGTTTCTTGCTGGTGAGAGCGGGAGCCCCCATCTTTTCACCGCTGTGTCCCCAGTGCCCCGCTCGGGCCTGACACCCAGTAGTATTCAAGAAAGGAAGGGATGAAGGCGCGAACAGCATCTTCCAGGTGCTGTCCTCTCCCTCTTCCCCTTGCTGTGCCCACCTCAGATTTGGCACCGGACCGGGCGCTGAGGGGCCCCAGAACCCACACTGCGGTCTGGGGGAGATGTGTGACAGAAGGAGGTGCGTTGGGAAGTGAGAAAGCACAGGGTGTAGGGAGCCCGCTCTGTTTCTAGCGCATACTTTCTATACCAGGTATTGTCTACACCATATAAATCCTATTTTACTGACATGACACCCATTTTGAAGAGACTGAGGGAAATGGCGTTTTCAAGGAGACACAGCCAGTGTCCACCCTGCTCCACAGCCCCTGTGCCTTCTGCCTAAGACCCATGGCCTCCCCAGGCAGCAGAAAGCGGACCTGAGCTGCAGGCAGTCCCCTGAGTGGGGTGGCGGGGGTGCTGGGGCAGGCTGTGCGGGCAGGTGGTTGAGGGTGGCCCAAGCAGCGTGATGCGGGAACACAGGCTCTTGTGACTCTCTTGTCCCTCTGCTGTGGGCCCTGTGTATGGCTGGCTTTCCCTGCCCCATGGGGTAGGGACAAATGGAGCTTGTGAACTGGGGCCCACTGTCTGCTCAAGGTTTTGTTTTGTTTGGGGGGGATTTTTGTGGTAAAATACGTATAACATAAAATTTGCCTTTTTTTTTTTTGTGAGGAAGACCAGCCCTGAGCTAACATCCGTTGCTAATCTTCCTCTTTTTGCTGAGGGAGACTGGCCCTGGGCTAACATCCGTGCCCGTCTTCCTCTACTTTATATGGGACTCCGCCACGGCAGGGCTGACAAGCGGTGCGTCGGCGGGCGCCCGGGATCCGAACTGGCGAACCCCGGGCTGCCAAGCGCGGACTCAACCGCTGCGCCACCGGGCCAGCCCATAAAATTTGCCATTTTAACCGTTTGTAAGTGTACAATTCGGCAGCATTAAGTACGTCGACAATGTTGTACAACCAACACCATTATTTCCAAAATAGAGTTTTCATCACCCTAAACAGAAACTGTATCCATGAAGCATCACTCCCCAGCCCCCTCCCCCAGCCCCTGCTAACCCCTACTAGATTTCCTGTCTCTCTGACTGTGCCTGTTCTAGGCACCACATATAAGCAGACTCATTCAATATTTGTCCTGTCGTGTCTGGCTTATTTCACTGAATATAATGTTTTCAAAGTTCATCTGTGTGGTAGCCTGTGTCATAATTTCATTCCTTTTTATGGCTAAATAATATTCCATTGCATGGATAGACCATGTTTTGTTTATCCATTTATCTGGCAAGGTTTTTCAAAATGTAAACAGTGTAAGTCAGTCACCAACAGTTTAAAACCTGGATATTTACATACTGGTGCAGATTTCTAGTTCCTTCTGAAAACTTGGAATGCATGGCCACACGAGGTCTGGACTCCTGGTGCCTCACGGGTCCCACCTGCCCAGCCACTTCTCTTACCAGACAGGGGTAGCATCTGAGTAGTGGGGGGGCAGGGGTGCCATTATTGCAGCCAGTGCCTGTGGCTCCCCGGCTGGACAGCTCAGGTGCATAGCCCAGGGGTGTTGGCAGCCTAAGAGTCTGGGCCGCCACCCTGGGCTCCTGAGCTGGGAGGGGCCCAGGAGTGCCTGTCTACATCCTCACAGCACCCCAGCCTCCTACGTGCTCACGCCTGGGGAGGCACAGGGCAAGGGGGTCCTTCCTCCCGGGAGAAAACCTGGTCGGGGGGCAGGTGGTTGGGGTGCCACCTCTGGCCCGATGCCTGTGCTGAGTGCAGTGACGGTCAGTTCATTGTGTGCCAGGTGTGCCCATTGACCCTCCTAGCAATCCCTCCTTCCAGAAGAGGAAGACATGGTGCTCCAAGGTCAAGCAAGTGGCCTGTTGAGGGTGGTGCCAGGGTGTGAAGTCACACCTGCCAGGTGGGCTAAGAATGGGCACCTGCCAGAGCTTGTAGGAGCTCAGCTGATCAGCCAGTATGTTGTCTGTCCACCCTTGCAGCTCCTTGGTCCCAGCAGAGGCTCCTGAACCTCAGGTGTGGGGGCTTCTCCAGGAATAGGCCCCACCCTGGTGGGAGGTGGGCAGCTCTCAGGACCGACCCGACCCTGGGCCAGATGAAGGAGGCATGAACTATCCCTGGGGGGATGGGCGCCAGCTGGGGTTGGGGCTGTGAGTACCTCCTTCTTAGGGACAGCGGAGGAAGGAGGCTGCTCTAAGGAAGCAGCGTTGAGCCGGGTTGACTGAAATTTACTGAGCTGGAAGCAACATGGCAGACAGACAGCAGAGCCCAAGAAAAGGCCTGGAGATGTGAGGTCCACTGGTGGCCAGTATAGTGGGACCCGGGCTGCGGGGAGGCTGCAGAGGTCATGGGACCAGGAACACACTGGGCAGGACTCTGGACTCTGATTCAGTGGGATGTGGGGAACAGGAGAGTGATGATTAGGCTGGTGCTGGAAAAGCGTCCGGGTGGAGACAGGGCTGTGACCTGGGGGAGTCGTGGTGCTGAAGAGGGAGGGCCGCCAAGGAGGCTGGTTGGGGTGGGTGGAGGGAACAGGTGCGGTTTGGCAAGTTGGAGGGCAGTTGGCCCGTTCACTTTCTGTGGGTTCCGAAATGCGCTCTGTCCCCCGAGGAGGGCTGGCAGCTTGATTGTAGTTGCTACTTTGTTTCCTAACCTGGGACCAGGCTGGAACCCAGTAGGTGCTCAGGAAATACTGCTGGGTAATTTGTTCATTCCACAAACGTCTAGATTGGTCGCTGGAGATACTGACAGAAGAAAACCAGACCTGTCTGTGGATGGAGGAGGAGGGGATGGGTAGTGAGGTCCCAGAGGTAGCAGGGCTGCAGGCTTGGGGACCCTGGGGTGTAGCTGAGCAAGTGGGGAGCTGTGGGGCGGTTTTCTGCAGAGCCTGTAGCTCCCCTGCAGGAAGATGGAGGGAGTGATGGCTGCCCGGAGGAAGAGGAGGAGGAGGAGGAGGAGGAGGAGGAGGAGAGGCAGCTTGGCCCAGGAGACCTGCGGCAGCCTGGCTTAGGGGGAGGGGTGCCACAGCGCCAAGGCCTTTCCCATCCCCCTCTGCCCAGAGCTCCGGCTGCTTGATGGGCAGCCCGGCCCCGCCCCTGGGCAGCCAGGAGACCAGTGATTGGTTGAGGCGCTAGAGCCGCTCGGTCTCCATGGGGACGCTCCGGAGGCGCGCGTGCCCAGTGCCCAGCACCAGGGACTAAATCTTCATAATCTGCCGGCTGGGAGGGTGGGGGTGGGAGTGGGGTCGTGTGCGACCCAGGCCTGGGGGAAGGGGCTGCCTGAGATGCGGTCAGGGCTCACTGTGGCCACCCCTCCCCCAGCCGCTCTAGGTGCAGGTGCAGAGCCGCCGTGGCACCTGGGCGCCACCGGGAGCCACGCGGTACTCACCTGACAGTGACCCCGGGAGCTTGAGTGTATCTTCAGCTTCTGCCATCTCAGCTGATCCAGCAGGAGGCTGGGGCTGGGTGGGGGAGAAGGGCGTGGAATTTACCAGAAAATGTCTAGCTCCCTAGTTAAAGTTTGTCCTCCCCGGTCCCCCAGGCAATGCTGCGCTCTCCACAGCAGGGGGCGCCCTCCGCAGAACTTTGTTGGGCTGTCACCTCAGGAAAGCAGGATAGCCCATTGAGGTGCAGGGTTTACAGACCCCAAACTCTGCAGCCTTAGCTCCAGGTGTCCAAGGATGTGTGGCGATGCAGAGAGGGCAGATCTGGGGGTCACTGTGTCTGTGCATAGGCTGCCAGGATTGGGTTGGGCCTGCTTGCAGGAGGGAGCGGGTAACTGGGGGGGGGGGTGTCACAGTGGAGCCATCCCTCCCTCAGGCAGAGGAAGGAGAAATTTGAGGGCCTGCCATGGGGAGAGGGTTCTGTGAGGAGGGGGTGTGAAGGGACAAGGCAGTGGTGAGCAAGAGGAAGAGGTGGGCACTGGCCAGGTCCCAGGCAGCCTCTGGGGTGTCCAAAGACCTCTGGCAGGCAGCAGCCTGCTCAGACTTGAGACCACGGCCACTCATTCCCAGGCCCTTGAAGCTGGGCCTCCCTTGAGCCTGGATGTGGCGTTTGTGGGTGTGGAATGCAGGAGACCACCACGCCCAGCACACTGTGTGACCACTGTGCTCCTGATGGCCTCAGTTTCTGGCAGAGGGACCCTGCCCCCACCTCAGGCTGGGGCAAGGCTAGCCTCTTGGAGCCTCTAAGGGGGACAGCAGTGCTCACCTCCTGCCCAGGGATGCTTATGAGGACGACACGGGGCAAGTACTCCCTGTGGCTGCCGTGGCCACAATAGCCTGGGGGGTCTTAGGGGACAGTAGGTGCTGGGATGGAGCCTCATGCCCAGGCATCTTGTTCCAGACGACTCCTCCTCCGAGAGTGGCAGCGGCAATGGCTCCTCCACCCTGAACCCGTCCACATCAAGCAGCACGCAGGGTGACCCTGCCTTCCCCGAGATGAATGGCAATGGCGCTGTGGCCCCCATGGACTTCACCGCCACCTCCGAGGATCAGCCCATCAACCTGTGTGACAAGCTCCCGCCGGGCACAGCTCTCGGCACGCCTTCCTACCCCTCGGACGGCTGCAGCGCTGACGGACTGCGGAGCCGGGTCAAGTACGGAGTGAAGACCACCCCTGAGGTGTGTGGGGCTGCGGCCCCCCCTGAGCTGGGAGCCTCTGTTTCTTCCCGTACATGTCAGGGTCGTGTGAGGCTGAGATGAAATTGTACGTGCTCGGAGTTGTGACACCAAGTCCAGGGTGGTGGCCTTGGCTGCTATGCCGCCATTTTCCTGGGAGGCTCTGGAACGGGAGACCACTCTGTGTGACCTCGAGCAAGGCCCTCACTTCTCTGAGCCTGTGTCCGCACCTGTGGAGTGAGGTTGATGGCCTCTGACGTGGTGGAGGTGGTGGGTGATGTGTGGCCTGTCCCCTTCCAACCCCAGAACAGAGTCTGCTACGAGTAACAGCAGCAAGTGGCTGCATTCAGCACGGAGACCCAAGGTCTCACGTTTCCAGGCTACTCTGCTTGCCTGTCCCCGTTTTACAGCTGGTGCAGAAAAAGGGTGAGGCCTTTGTTTGAGGCCCCAGGGATGTGGATATGCGAAACTTAATAGACCAGGCTGATGGGGTGGGGGAAGGGTAGGCAGGGCAGGGGCCCCCTCCACTGGCACTCCCCCCTGCTCTCTGGGATCTCCCCTCACACTTCTGCAAGCTGCTGCTGGGCCCATGAGCTCTCCTGGGAGCATTTTCTCCTGCCAGGGCTGGAGGATCAGAGGTGCCTTCTTGGAGCCCTTCACGCTGGGCTCCAGCCATATACCCTGCACAGGTTCCTTCCCCTCCCTGGGCTGTTTTCCCTTCTGCAGAGGGGTTGGGTGGGTGCCAGTCTTTGCCTCTGATGGTGTGTCTCAGGGGAAAGTTCTGTACAAATGGTTGGGTGTTCAGTTGTCACTGTGTTTGAGCTCAGGCCGTGGAGAGGTACTGGCCAGAGCACAGCCTTCCCCTCTTTGACTGGGTCCAAGGGGCAGGCATAGCTGCTGTGCACAGTGAGCAAAGACTGGAGAGGGTGAGTTTGCCACCATGGCCTCAGGCCACAGGTGTGAGCCAAGGAAGTGAGACAGGAGCATATGTGCCACCAACAGCTCATATCTTACAGTTTCTCTTTCTCTGCCTCCTCTGACTCTGGCAGAGGATTGGCTGAGGAGCAGCTTGGGAATGTGACTTGCCCAGGGCCCAGGAGGTCTTTTGACTCTCCATTGCAAGTCTGGCACAACTTGCAGGAGGCTGGAGGACCTGGGTGTCCCTGCCCCCTTGTTTTTTTTCTAGTTTTATTGAGATATAATTGACATACATCACCTGCCCCTTTAAAATACCCCATGTATGGATCAAGAGATGGGCACTAGGCCAGGGGCCCTGGGAGGGGTGACCCCTGTGGGCATGGTCACAGGGAGGCCTGGTGGTGGCAGCCATCGTGGGACCAGGCGCCATCTTTATCCATTTCTTCATCGAGAGCTGTGGTCCCCTCTGGGCCACCACATGGCCACATCACAGGGTCTGACCTGCAGCTGTTTGTCTCCTGGGCCTGACTAACTGCTTGATGCCCACCTCCTGAGGGCAGAGACCATGCCCCCAGGACACTGCTAGTCAGGGTCCCAATGAGTGAAGTCAGGACTCACCAAAGGCACAAACTTTCTAAAAGGCAAATGACAGTAGGTCCTCAGAGAGCCTTCCCAGAGCATATGTGCCCCCAGGGCAGGAGGCAGAAGATAGGGCAGGTGGGAACTCAGCCTTAAAGGGTGACAAAGATGGAGAAAGCAGGGAGGGAAGTGGGGAAGTGCATTCCAGGGGTAGATGGGGGAAGGGGCTGTTCCAGGAGGAGCTCGTGGAGTGGGAGTAGAGGGCTGGGTCCCCTTCTTTGCTGTAGGACAGGGTGACTGCCCTGTGAGCTGGGCCTGGTCCCCTCTCCCCGTTTTTACACATGCACTCTGCACTGGGGCTCATGGCGTCAACCAGGGGGTGGGGGCAGACAGGAGAACCCCAGCCCGGGAGCTTTGGGAACACGCTTTGCCTAATGGACCTGTCGCCTTGGCTGGTTCCCTCTCCCAGCCCATCTGTTCTCCTCCCTGGCAGACAGCACACTTGCTGCTTTTGTGACAGCTCAGTTGTCAACTCAGGGTTGCAGCCCCTTGGGGATCAGAGAGGAAAACCCCGAAGCCAGAACGGATCTTGTCACAACCAGAAGGGGCTGGCTGGTGGTGGGAACCATTTCTGTGTCTGCCTTTCCCTCACACGACGTGGCAGGTCCAAGTGTGGGCACCGCTGCGGAGTAAACCGCTAACACCCTCCACTCAGCACCTCCAGGGCGCCAGGCCTCTGCATGCGCTGTGACAGGCAGGCCTTCCTACAGCCACCCAGGGAGGGAGGTGGGAGCATTGCTGTCCCATTTTATAGATGAAGGGGAGGGAAGGTGACTTGCTCGGGCCTCGCAGCTGTGGCTCACTTGGCAGCTGGGTGTGCTCACCATCTCAGGCCCCAAGCTCACCATGGCCTGTTGGAGACCAAAAGGGCCTGGCCTGACCTCTGTCCCTCGCCCTCTCTCAGTCCCCGCCCTATAGCTCAGGGAGCTACGATTCCATCAAGACCGAGGTCAGTGGCTGCCCTGAGGACCTGACGGTGGGCCGGGCCCCCACAGCAGATGACGACGACGACGACCATGACGACCATGAGGACAATGACAAGATGAATGACTCTGAGGGCATGGACCCTGAGCGCCTCAAGGCCTTCAATGTGAGCACCAGCAAGGGACAGGTGGGGTGGGGGCCACAGCCTGGGCCAGCCCTTCCCACAGCCTGTGTCTCCCACAGATGTTTGTGCGTCTCTTTGTGGATGAGAACCTGGACCGCATGGTGCCCATCTCCAAGCAGCCCAAGGAGAAGATCCAGGCCATCATCGAGTCCTGCAGCCGGCAGTTCCCCGAGTTCCAGGAGCGGGCCCGCAAGCGCATTCGCACGTACCTCAAGTCCTGCCGTCGCATGAAGAAGAACGGCATGGAGATGGTGAGCCCCTCTTCCCCAGCCCCCCCTTCCCTCTGCATCACCACTGACCTCCAGCCACACTCCTGGTTCCTGGGCGTTCTTCTGGCCAGACACCTTACCTCCCAGTGCCCCTGGAAGTAGGCACCATGATCCCTGTTTCACAGAGGTGGGAACTGAGGCCCAGAAAGATTGCACAGCTCCATAGATAACGGCGCCAGAGCCCAAACCCCAGCCCTGCACCACCCTCCTCTAGGGCAGGGTCTCTGTGCAAGCCCGGGGCCCTGTGAGCCCCAACACTGCTTTCTCCTTGTTCTGCCTGCAGACCAGACCCACCCCTCCCCACCTGACCTCGGCCATGGCAGAAAACATCCTGGCAGCTGCCTGTGAGAGTGAGACCAGGAAAGCAGCCAAAAGGATGCGCCTGGAGATCTACCAGTCCTCCCAGGTACCTGCTCACTATCAGCCGCTGTCAGGGCTCGCTCCCGGGCAGGCAGGGGCGGGGGAGTGGTCTTCCGTCATTCCAAAGACACCCCGGCCCGGGTGCAGAGGAGCAGGGAGGGCAGTCCTCGGAAGGGTGAGGGAGCCACCACGGGGAGGTGCTGGAGGTAGATGGGGAAAGTCAGATGAGCCCAGTCACAAAGGCCCTGCAGACCTAGGGAGTCTGGATGTCATCCTGAGCCCAGAGCGCCCTGAGAGTGTTTTCAGCTGGGCAGGAACAGATCCAGTCTGCCCCAGAGAGAGATGAGCAGAGTGGGGAGGCCCTGGGCAAGGTGACCAGGGAGAAGGAGCAGAGAGTCCCATAGGTCATAGCACGGGGTCCCAGGAACTCTGGGGCCACAGCCTTCATCCGCCCCCATCCAGGGACAATGGTCAGGGCTTCCTGCCCCTGTGGTTCGCCAGCGCCTCCCTCCTCTCTACAGGACGAGCCCATCGCCCTGGACAAGCAGCACTCCCGGGACTCCGCAGCCATCACCCACTCCACCTACTCACTGCCAGCCTCCTCCTACTCCCAGGACCCTGTGTACGTCAACGGTGGCCTCAACTACAGTTACCGCGGCTACGGGGCCTTGGGCAGCAACCTGCAGCCCCCCACCTCCCTCCAGACAGGAAATCACAGTAATGGTGAGTGCAGGAGACCTGGGCACCGGCTTGCCGACCAGCGCCTAGCTCCATCTGCATCGCAGCCTGGAGACAGGGCGGGAAGAGATGCCAGCAGGGACAGCGACTCCTTCGTGGCACAGGGACCTTCCCCATCTCATAATTTTAGCCAGTCCTTAGATTGGAAGGAAGACATCAGCTGATTAAAACAAAAAGCCTCCCACTGCTTCCTCGCCTCTGAGGATGCTTGCTTCAGGGCTCTGTTCGGTGCACTGCTGGGCCTCTCCCCAGTTTCGCTCCCCTCAAGGGCCGCTGTGAGCACTGAGTTCTAGCCAGGCCCTGCTCTCTGCCTGGGCTGAATCCTCCCCACACTCCCGTTTCCCCCACAATGACTGAGGCTCCGTGAGATGATCGCTGGCCCAGGCCTGCCAGGCCACCCCCTCTCCCGGCCTCAGCTCATGACCTCACTTGTGAGATGAAGGTTCTTTCACCCGGTACGTCCTCAGCCTTTGCCCTGGCACTGTGGAGCCCCCTCTAGGTCACCTGGGGCTCCCTGCTCCACCCCTGTAAGCTGGAGATTCCCTGGGTGCTCTTGTAACTCTTCCCAGGCGACTCTGATGCAGACAGGACACAGACCAGTATTGGAGAAACAGGCCCCCAAAAGATACAGATCTCCCCATGGGTCAGGTGCTGCCCTGAGCGGGAATTAGAGTGGCGACCTCAGGCCTCTTCACCTTGAGCCCCGGGCGGGGGGTGCAGCAGGGGAGGAGTGGGTTCCAACAGTGGAGAGCAGCCTGGCGGCCTCGGGGAGCTGGCAGGGATGGGGGATGATCTCAGGGCCCCTGGGGCCAGGCACTTGGATTTTCTTCTGCGTGCAGTGGGAGCCATGATAGGGTTTTAAGCCAAGGAGGCCGTGAATGGTGCTCTGTCTGCCCTCGAGGTGAGAAGATTTTATGGGGAGGGCAGGAGGCAGAGCAGTGTGCTTTGGGGGTCATTCGGAGGCGAGAGGCAGGGCTGAGGGTGACAGCAAGTTGCTGAGTAGGTTGAAGGAAGGTGCTGCCTGCAGGCCAGGGAACCCTCGGTCTAGGTCTCGGCTGACTGTCCCTGAGAATTCCTCTCCAGCCCTTGTCCTCGGCGGCAGGAGACCCCTCACTGTTCCTGGGCAGCGAGGAAGGGGGCAGGTCCCTACCATGGCAGAAAGTCCAGGCACCCTCCACTCACCTTGCCCCCACCACTGGGAAGTATGTGCAGGTCCCTGGAAGACTTCTGCCCAGGCTTAACTTCTCATCCCTTCCTAATGCCTCTTAACCTAAAATAAGAGGCTGCCTGGCCCTAATCCCTGAGGCTGAGGCCAGAGTGGCCAGCCGCAGCAAGGGGTGGAATGGCTGTCCCAGGCAGGCTGCTTTCCTTCCAGGAGGAAGCACCACCTGACAGCCCTACTGCATGAAGACAGGTCCCAGGGGAGGGAGGTTAGACACCCCCCCCCATTACACGTGGGGAGTCTGGAGCCCCGTCATCCCCGGGCAGCAGGCGGTGGTGATGAGCCTCCTCCGGGTGCCCTGCAGCATGGCCTGTCTCGGGACTGCAGCTTGGCCTCTTGAGGGTGCTGGACCTGCTGCACTCCCTGCTCTGTTCACACCTGCCAGAGAGGCTTCGAGGAGGCCGCTGGCGCTGCCCCTGCACTTCCCAGGGCCTCGGTCTCCTGTCTGTGAGCAGGTTCCTGGTTCTGGAACCTGGTTCCTTAGAGGTGGGTGGTGAAGTCACTGAGGCAGAGACCGGATCATTTACCTCCTCTCCTGGGGCAGCACGTGTCCTGTGAGCACTGGGTTTGAGTCCAGCAGTTGGAGGAAAATGACAGCAGCTGTGTGGCTGCAGAGACCCAGTCCCACTGCCCTCCCCAGCAGCAGCCCTTTAAATGACCCATCAGTCAATTTGGCATCTTGGTCGGGCAGCCGTGTGTGGGGGTCAGAGCTCCTCGTTTGCTCATTAGGTTGTCATCTGGAGATGCAAATCAGCTTAGATAGAATCGGGCTCTGCCTGTCTTGCCTGGAGTGCTGGGCAACTCGTGCCCACTCCTACCCCTCCAGCAACCATCCAGCCACCTGAGCATCTGCCGGTAATCAGAGCCTGAGGGAGGATGGCTCCAGATCAGATCGGCTGCAGGAAGCAGGGACATTCTCCTTTCTGGGCTGTAGCTACAGCCCAGGAGAGACAGAAGGACAGCACTGAGCACAGGAGTTAAGAGGATAGACTTTGGAAGGGAGGGAGGGAAGAGAGGAAGCCCAGGGCTAGCTCACACCAACTGTGGCAGGTGGCTCTGGCCTTCCTCTGCTGTCCCCAAGCATTGTCCAGAGGGGACCAGGAGCTGCCCCAGAGGGAACTAAACCTCCCCCCTTCTCTGGGGCCAGCCCCTGCAGCATCCAGGAGCCAGCAAAGGCACCCCGGCTCCCAACCTGTCCCCATAGCCCATTTGGCCACCAACATGGGAGTCAGCCACCTGCTTGGCTGCTCTTTCCAGCAATTCACAGCCCCATTCCTCCCTCCTGCGTTTCATTTTAATCGACTTAACTGTTCCCTTGACTTTCAGCTCCAAGGATGTTCCTTAGCAAGTTTCTAGGACCTCCTTCTTGAAGTCCGTGTTCTCTGGTTAGAAAGGAAATAACCCCGTGTGACAAATTATCCCATCTCAGATTCCAACTTCCTTCCTCATCCAGGGGCTGCACCAGCTTCCTTTTAGCAGCAGCCAAGTTTCCATAATTTCTCCCAAGATGTTAACCTCTGGTCTAGATGTCTCCAGTGACAAGAGCTTTTCGATCTCTTTAGAGCAGCCTAAAAATTGCCACTGTAGATGCACTCACGAGGGAAACCACCTAATCAGCACCTGGGGAGTGGTGTGGATATGGCTGGTAACGGAGAACAGCCCACACGCCCGTGTAAGATCACCTCTGCTTACAGGTGGTCGGGGAGGCACTCTGGGGGAGGGCAGACCGAGTTGGGTCAGAGATGGCTTTCCCAAGGAAGCTTCAGCTCCCACACCCCCAGATCCTCTCTTCTTTGGCTGTTTTCTTGCTGAACACCTCGAAAGAATGCTTTTCAAATTCGAGGAGCTTCCGTGTCTTCTGGGAGCCTGTTCAGAAAGCCCCGAAACCTATCTGGAAGCCCTTTCCCAGTGGGCCTCCCGCAGGCTGAGAAGCCCTTAAACTGGCAGCCCCTGGCCACGCTGAGGGTTCCCCTGGCATGGCTCAGCCCACAACGGCCTTCTTGTGTTGCAGATGAGGGGTCCGAGGCTCAGGGAAGTTAAAGAACTGCCTGTGGGGTGGCACAGCAGGCCTCGCATCCAGGCTCGCTGACTCCAAAGCCAGCCATCCACCCGGTGGAGCTGGTTGAGAAAGGCAGAGAAGAGACAGAGTCTGGTGGTCCCCCCACACCCCTAGTGTTCCAGAAGACTTCAGGCGCTCTCTTTGTTGCCACCAACCGTGGGCAAAGGAGATGATTTCTCTAGATAGAACCTCTGGGTCCTGTCCTGACCATTCTGACCCTCATACACCCCGCCCCACAACTCTCTCCTGTCCCACTGTTAACCTTTCACCTCTTCAAAGTAATGGGGATTCAAGGTGCTGCGGCTCATCAGAAACGGAGGTGACACCCTAGCGCCTTCCTGCACACACACCCTCCAGCCCTGCTCCTGCAGGGGGCCATCACAGTCTGGCTATGTAGCCCTGACCTCTTTCCCACAGCCAAGCAGGGCAGCTGGCCTCTTGCTTGCTCTTCTCCAGCTGGACAGAAGCCCCTTCCCTGTCTGAGCGCGCACACACGGGTATTTCTTTTCCTGGTCTTCTGTGGCTCCACTGTAGACTCTGGGGCTTTCCCCTCTCGGGGGTGTTGGGCCCCTGCCTCCCTGCAGTGTCTTGAACACCTTCTCCTCTGACAGCCACCCTGTCA
This sequence comes from Tapirus indicus, assembly GCA_031878705.1. NCBI lineage: Eukaryota > Metazoa > Chordata > Mammalia > Perissodactyla > Tapiridae > Tapirus > Tapirus indicus. The sequence goes on from CM062929.1 coordinate 68,133,006, forward strand.
GGAGGATCCGCACACACACCTGTACTGCCCACCAGACACGCCACAGCCTGTCTTACAGGGCTCAGCCCACGCTTCTGCTCGGGCGCCGTGAGCTCCTGTTCAAAGCTCTGCTTGCCACGTTGAGGAGAGTCAGGGTCTGCTCCTCACCTGGAGACCAGAGCTGGGATGCACTGGGGGATACCATCTACCTGACGGTCCTCAGAAAGAAGCAAAGGTGTGATCGGAGCCAGGGTCAGAGCCCTGCTCTGCCTGACACCAAAGCCCGTGCCCCTGTCGCATGCCACCCTGCCCTGCACGCAGAGCACACGGTGGCACATGGTCGCCATGTGATCTTGGGCAAACTCTCAACCTCCAGGCCTCAGCTTCTTCCACCTGTCACACGGTGACAGTAAGGTCCCTTTCCTTGCAGGATCACCCTGGGGGTTAACAGGGAACCCCATATCTCGTCGGTTGGTACCAGGCCCCATTCTAGGCACTAGAGGTACACCCATCAAGACAGACAAGGGCCTCAGGCCCAAGTGCCTGAGCCACAGCAGGCCCCCAGGACAAAGTAATGGATGATGGCAGCTCCCAGCTGCCATACAAGGTGTCCACTCCCCTCTTACCTCACTATCCCTCTCCACAGGGCCCACAGACCTCAGCATGAAGGGCGGGGCCTCCACCGCCTCCACCACGCCCACGCCCACGCCCTCCAGCAACAGCACCAGCAGGACCATGCCCACCGCCCAGCTCAGCCCCACGGAGATCAGTGCTGTGCGGCAGCTCATCGCTGGCTACCGAGAGTCTGCTGCCTTCCTGCTGCGCTCTGCAGATGAACTGGAAAACCTCATTTTACAGCAGAACTGACCCCAGCGCACCTGGAGTGCACTACCCTAGGGAAAGAGGCTGTCCCTGCCCCAGACCTGGCTTCCTGCCTCACCAGTTGGTACATTTTGTTTTTTTGAAAGAGGTGGGATCCAAAAGAGCTGTTTCTAGCCACACTCCAAGCACCTGAGACTTTGGGCACAAGGACACTTTTTTTTTTGGAATCTCACCACACGGGTGCTCTGACCTGCTTGGAAGAGGCCATTGGGGCAGCTTTGGAAGGGCTGGGGCTCCCCCCGACGAGGCGCTGGGGCCACCACTCCATTTAGAATCATCTTCGTGGACCCTGATGTTAGAATCCCACCCCAGATAATTACCTTTCAAGTCTTAGGTGAGCAGAATTGCATATTTATTGAGAAAAACAAAGTGGACCCTTTCTTCCTTTCCCCTTAGTAATTTATTTTTCTGAAAATGGATTCTTTTGTGTTTGTACAGATTGCCAGTCTGTGTCTGTCTGATGAGAAGGATGTGTCCCTGTGACCTAACATTCCATATCACTACATTGGTGCGGGCTGGGGCCAGCGGGGGTGCGGTGGGGCGGGCGCCAGGCTGGCTGTCCCTCTGAGTGCCCAGCACTGCCAGGCAGGAGGACCTCACCCACACCCACTGCAAAGCAAAGACAAACACAAACGGCTCCCCCACCCCTATCCCACTGAAGCCCCAGTCCCACGGCCACCTGTATTCTACCTCACACTCCAGCATGGGCTTCTTCCACGATGTGCCCCAAGCCTGTTCTGAATGGCTGTCTCCCAGCTCCCCCACACCACACATCTGCCTGAGAGGTAAGTCCAGATGGGTGGCCAGGAGCTGGAGCCCAGAGAGGACCTTGGCCCCAGCCTTCCCTGCTGCTCAACAGGACAAAGTGCTAGGAGATGGCAGCTGGTCAGCAGGGCCCTTGCCCTCACCTGCCCCCTGGGAGTCAGGTCTGAACACTTCCCTGCACAGGCCCAGGCCCCTCAGACACTTCTCTGGAAAGGCCTGCTTCTTCAGGGTGAGCCCCCAGCTGTCAGGCAGCCACCCAACAGGAAAGGCAGCTGCAAGTTCCTGGGTGAACGGCAGCTCCCGTCCTCTGCCCCTGTGGTTGGAGTAACGGGACTATCAGCAGACATGGAGAAGCCACTTGGGTTCTCCTGGGACCAGCCCTTCTTCCGGAGGGGCCAGTCCTGGAAGAAACCCATAATCCCTGGAGTGTGAAAAAGGGCAAAAAGAAAAGGCTGGCCTGGTTTCTTCCCTTCCCGACAGGCACTTCCTCTTGCTCAGTGCAATACCTACCAGTGCTGCTAAAACCAGGGATTCGCCCAGACCTCAGAAGGCCCACGGGGCCTCTCCATGCAACACTCCGTAGCCATGACAGCAGCTCTCCGCTGCCCGCCCCTGCCCAGAGCTGGCAGAAGCCCTCTGTTGCCTTTCCTCCCTCAGAGCAAAGAGGCCCCAGGGGAGCCAGGGCTGAGTGGACCCTCGGATCGAGAGCCACTCAACCCCAAAGTAGGCACCACTTCCCAAACCAGCTTTTCTGCAGCCAACTGCCTCCTGGCACTGTGGCAGACGACCCTCAGGAGGGGCGGGAGGGGGTCCAGCATGGACGCCGCGCCCTGCCTCGGATCCAGGACTGAGCTCTGGCTCCCGGATCCAGAAACTCCGAGAGGTAGGGTGCCCACCCTGTGCTTACTTCCAGCCCCTAGAGGTTGGGGGTATTCTTTTATCTCTCAAGTGGCCTCCAACTCCCCACCCAGCCACACCACCTCTGCCTTCCATCTGACCAATCCCCAGCCTCTGGTCAGGGCCAGGATACCCGAGACTCCCCCTAGCACAGCACAAGCTCCAGTGCCCAAGGCCTCTCCCACACCCAGCCATCCACACGTCCAGCCCCCCTGCTCAGTACTACTCCCTGAAGTTTGAATTTGTGTAAATATTTATTTTTGTGTGTGAACAATACTACAAAGTAATCAGAAGATCTTTTGCAAAATGTTACCCCAGGCAATTTGTGAAAATGTTAAAAACTGGCAGAGACAATCGCCGCCTTAGAATTCTTGATATCAATTGCTTAACATGTCATTTCTCCTCCCAGAGGCAGTACCCGAGCCAGGCACAAATGGTTTGCTTTTCTTGACAGACAGGAGTGAGAAAGACTGGGGAAGGGGCTCCCGCCACTACCCACACGAGAGATTAGATTTAAGGATCAGTATAAGCTACAGTTTGAAGTTGCGTTTTTCTAAGTTCAAGCTGTCTTAACTGGCTGCCTTCAGCCTGCCGTAGTACTGCGGTAAGAGCGCAGGTCCAGTGTGTTTCAAGAGAAAGGAGGCCAATGCCAGCAGTCAAAGTCCACTGGAATTCCCAGTGGCCCCTCCGGGACAGGGGGTTCAGTTGTATTGACCCCGCCTCTTGGGTGGGCTCCTTCCTAGTGAAGCTACACAGCAAGCCCTGGTGATGGCACAATCAGGAGCAAGGATTGTGAGGAGACAGGATCTATTAGTTCCTTCAGTCTGGGAACTTGTTCTGTTTTGCTTCTGTTTTAAAAGATGCAGCTTCAACCCCGGCCCTCTCCTCCTGACCTGAAAGGCACCAAAGAGCTGGTTCTACTGAACCTTGCTCGCTCCTGTCCCACCCACACCCCAGGGACTGCTTCTCCCAAAGGGGACTTCCAGAGCCCTGCCCCACAGCCATTTAAGATTCTCACAGAGGGCCTCAGGGCACCAATTAATCATCTGGGATCCTAAATTAAAAAGGTAATGCAAGAGTCAAATACACCAATTCCAGAGTCTTTGCAGGGGCTACTCCCACTAGAAGGGTAGAATCAGAGGAGAAATGGGAATTTGGTCTTCGTGGTGGATCATCTAGTAGACCAGTAATAGTGTAACCCATCTGAAACTCATTTAACCATCACCACCCGTACAAACAGTTTATATCTGAGGACAGTGTTGAGGGGCAGGGGGACTGGCAGGGGGTTAGGAAGGTTTTAGAGGATGTCAAACAGGTGGAACCCAGCCATCCCTATTCCCAAGGGCCACTTAACGACTCCAGGGGTGGTTACAGGATTAACTACCAGTTCATTTTCAAAATGCTGCTTTGAACTCAGAGGGTTGATACTTTTAATTTGTAATTTTTTGTAAAACTTTTTACAAGATAGTAAAGTATTTCACCAGAATACCAGTTTCAATCCGTCCATGGTCTGATTTTTATATAATTTAGTGGTGCTTTAGAAACTTTGTTTTTGTTGTTTCTGAGCTAAACAGCTCACTCCTTTTTTGCCTGTATCTACCTAAGACCAATGTGAACCTTTGTATTTTTGCTCCTAATTTTGGACTCAGTGAAAGTGTACTGTTTACATGTACAGATGCCCCAGTCCCTGTGTGTCCTGCAAGACCCGCTCTCGAGGAGGAAGGGGCACCTCAGTAAGCTCACCTGCTTAGCAAAGCCACAACAAAAACCTCTCACTTTTTACCTGTTTCCACCTAAAACAAAAACAAAAAACCTACACCACAGAGAACTCAGATTTGCTGAAAAACACTTTTCTAAGCTCAGAAAAATCTAATCCGTGCGACAGATGGCCCATATGCTTCCATCATGTGGTCCATTTAGAAGCAGGGGTCAGAAGAGAGACTTCCGATCGCCGCTAACGGGTGACGGCATGGACACATGAAAAGTGAAAGCAGGATTCCACTGCAGAGCGCTGTGGGGTGGCCATAGTTTCTCCTGGCAGCCTGGGAATGGGACGGTGGAGATGACTTACGTGACCTTCAGGGTCAAGCCACCCGGGATTTAGGGACAACCCAAGAGGTCGTCACTCCTCTGGCATAACTTAGACATGTTTTGGAAGAGCACGAGGTTCCTAACCTGAAAGGAGATTTTCAGTCTTTCCAGTGCAGATGGCAGAAGTATGTCTACAGGGATTCCCTGGAAGCAGCTTGTTTAGGAAGCATCACCTCTGGGGAGGGACGGGGGCTCCAGACCGTAAGCATGTGGCACTCAAGGCAAACAGTGGATGGCACCAACTTTTAAAGGTGACTCTTTATTAATCAATGGCTTCACCTCTAAATTATATTTTTACAGATATGCACCTATGCAACTTAACGTGGCTCTTCTAAGCAGGTGAGGACTTCCTCCTCAATGCTCTATAAAAATTATGTGTTCTATATAGTGAGTTTTTCCAGTAAACGTGGCTTAATATTTTAATTCTTAGAATGTGTCTTCTCTATGTGATGCAACTAAATTCTGTTTTGTTTGTGGAATGACTAGCACAGGCCAACTCCCTCTCCCCTCACTTAACAAAAGACCAATGAGCTGTTAATCAAGCTGTTATCTCCATGGTATTACTTGCTAAATGCACTGATTTCATAAGTATGTGGAATCCTTTTTCTTTTGAATCTGTATATCATATATAAGACTGAATCTACTTAATAAACACTGAATAACAAATCGAATGCTTTATTTCCACTGTGTCCTCTGAACAGCAGCACTGCCAGCTAGTTCTCTTCCTTCCAAATCCAGTTTGGCACTGAAACACCTTTCTACTAGTAGATTCCACCTTTTCCTAGCCAACAAGCTACACACCAGAAGATCCCCGGTAAATTTTCTTGAACAAATGAACTTGTACTTCTTTCGGCACCTGTCTGTTAGAAAGGGAAGGAAACAAACCTTGACTGGTGCTCGTCAGGGGCCGAACACAGGCGTGCACCATGTTGAAACCTTGCAGTCACCTTCCCAGGGAGGCGAGGTGTCCTTGCCCTGACTGATGAGGAAGTGGGCACAGTGGGTGCACGCCTCACCTAAATTCAGCCAGGGACCCAGCAAGGTCTGAAACGCAGCCATTTCCCTGCAAACCGTGCACCCTTTCCACTCCTCTCACCCCAGTGCCCAGCTCTCCAATGGACTGAAACCAAACTCACAAACTCACAAAACAGTCACTCAGTGCTGGCTTGGACCATCCCTGGTCCTGAATCTTCTGTACATGACAATCCATTCCACCCCAAACCCCATATCCCACCCTGAAGGGACAAAAGGGCTACTTTTTCCAAAGATGTTTACCTGTGCACAGACTTTTTTCATCCTACATATGTCATTTAGGCTAAACTTTAAGGAAAACTTGCAGGAATATGGCTGGGGACAAACCTGATTGTCATGAGTTTAAAAACTCTACGTTGAGTTAAAAGCATAAACATTAAGTTTTACTGTTAAAATTGCATGTGTGTGTGTGTACAGACACACAGAAACACATACTATATAGCAGTTGTTTTTAAAACATTTATTTTTTGTAATGGCAGAAGAATCTCTTTAAAATTGAAATTCTGGACAGTAGCCAAATATATAAAGTAGATAAAAGGAGAGGGGCTAACGGTTTGAAGCCACTGCACTGAGGGGGTACACTCTGGGCTAAGATTCCTAAGGACAGTAGCAGGTACAGTCAGAGCACAAGATGGCACTTTGGTGCCTCATCTCTTCACATGCATGTGGGGAGGACTAAGGGCAGCAAATCCTCAATGATACCATGCAAATGCCTGTCTTACCAAAACTCCACTGCTGACAACCACCGAGGGACCATTAAAACCCCACAAGCTGGGACAACATATCCAGAACCCAGACCCAGTGCACGCCGACCACACTGGTGACTGGAAAAGCACTTACCTCCCGATGAAGGGCTGCAGCTTCGCGGGAGCACTGGGATCCGAGGAGAAATCACCTGAGGACAGAGAAGCACTGCTGGGTCCCAGTCTGGTTTCTTGAAATGGGTCTCCAGACCACTGTTGTGAACAGCATACAGGACAACATCAAATGGGAATGCCCCCATGGAACAGTAAACCAGAATTTACTCAGTGACCAGACAGGCGAACCTCACTTGACTCAATGAGGGAAAAGGGAGAACATGCATGTCACTGTTTTTTAAAGTAATTTAAAAAGCGCTAGGGAAGCTTAGCAGTGACAGGAAACCTAAGAAGAATCCTTTGCAAAGTCATCTCTCCCCTCCTTGATCTTTTGTATAAACCCAGATTTTATTAGATTTATTATCAGTCAGGGGGCTCTTAAATGAGGGGCCCCCGCTGCCTAGGGAGCTCATGAACCCTCTGGAACAGTACACACAACTTTGCGCATTCCTATGGGGAAGAGTCTGTGGGTAAGTTCCAGAGCTTCCACTGGGCTCTCAAAAGAGCCGTGTTCCCCAAGAGGTTAAGAGCCACTGCACTGACAGCTGTCTTTCTGTTACTCTATTTTCCTTAGAGAGCTTTTGTCTACATCTTTTAGTAGTTAGAGATGTTCATTCCAGGCTTTCAAACTGATGCACAGAGACAAGAGGAAGCATGGAGCACTGTCAATGTTTGGTTTCAAATGTTAATCTCCAAGGTCACAAAGCCCACCCTTTAAACAGTGCCCACACACGAGGGCAACGGGGCCTGTGCCACCTCTTCCCAGGATGCAGGGCAGGCAGATGCTTTGGTCCCCAAGGCCCCGATGAATGCGAGCTACCCTATTGCACACACACATACCCACACCCCTCTCTCAAGAAGGGTCTGACTTCCTCAAGAGTGGGTGGGACATAAGACAAATTAATGATACCTCGTCAGGCCATATACTTTCCATATGCTGAAACATCAGGTTTCCTTGTCCCTTGGACCACGAGTAAAATAAGGCTCCCCTGCCAAGCGCTGTGTCTAGACTCAGGACTGTGTACTCAATGACCGTAGTGTGAGGCCAAAAGCAAGACGTCCACTTAGAGCCCAGCCCACCCGAGCACAGCACAGGAGGCCCCCATCTGGGGTCTCCCTCTGGGGTGAGGGTCAAGCAGACAGCAGGAGCCATCCAGATTTCGGGTCTAAGTTCACGTACTTACTGTCCTGGCCTGGTGCAAGCTAACAGGCTGGACTACTTCCTACGTGCCAGCCTCTAACAACCTTATGAAGCAGGAACTACTATTCTCATTCAGAGGTGGGAAGGTTGGCAGAGGACGAGTCACTCGCCCCGACCACAGAGCTGGTGGGGGGCAGGGCCTGTACTCTAACCCACTGCTCATTCCGCCTCCCTGATGAGATGCCACTGGCAACGTCAGCTTCCAACCCTGGGTTCTAATGCATCCTAAGCTCCTGCAGACCTTAAGTGGGCAAACAGATGCTGTGACCCGAAGGCACAAGTACACACCTCCCCCATATAGCCACGGCCACAACTCCTCCAACCGCACTCCTTTCAAACAGCAGCAGCACAACATTGCAGCTTGAACCGTCCCAAAAGGTGTTCCACCACACGTTTTCTCCAATTCACAGGAAACAAAATTAATGGATATATATTTCTTTACTTATCAGTTTTTTTTTTTAACTTTTGGTGTCTTTATATACTAAGATAGTTCCTGCTGAGTACAAAATCATGTCTTTAAAGACTCCAGAGAAGTCTGAGGACTTTAACAGAGAAGTTATCCTGCAGTGTCATTCACTCAGGCTTGCTCAAGTTGCATCAGACCCCATCTTGTGCCAACACCTCCCTTGCTGCTGCCTGCCACTACGCAGGGAGATGCTCGTGCTGATGGCCTTTCAAGGTCAGAACTGGTCACCCTCCCCACAGGTCATTAGCCATTAGGAATTTCTGCAGCAATCTCAGTCTCAGTGAGGCAGGTGGGATGAGCAGCTGTGAAAGGATGTCCCAGTTCATGGCTTTGATTCACAAGAGGGCAAGCACCCTCACCGCTTTCACTAGATCTCTGCTTCCAGTCCACACAGCAGGAAAGCTCACCAAGCCACGCAAAGACTAAAGACTAGTGAAACTGACAAGTCGTGCCTTTAGGACGAACCTCACAAAAGAGGAGCTCCACATACAAGAACATTAGTTCCAGAGCCAAGGTGAGGTGAGCTGGCATTTACTCCTTCAGTGCAGCTTCTGCACTCCAACCTGACCTTCCTTCCCACCCTAGTGAGGCAGCCACAGAAGATGACCGAGACGACAAGTGCAGGTTGTACAGGTTTATTTTTCCAATACCACAAGAGACATACAAGAGCAGTGCTTTCCCTGGGCAGCCCCATGGACCAGACCAGTTTCCAACTGCACCCTAGAGTGGTCCCAAAGGTCACAGCAGAAGGAAGAAGAGTATCAAACACGCTTGTGCCTCTGCCCCCGGTCTTTGGTAAACAGACTCTGGAAGTTGACAACTTGGAGTTGGCCAATACTGCATTTAAATCACCCCACATTGCCAACTTCTCACTCATGCTTCAGATGACAAAAATGTCACATTGATGAAATGGGGAAAAAAAAAAAGGCCCTTCAAGTGAAATGAGACTTGCCGAAGTCTTATCAACTTTATACTTCATACAGAAGCACTCACACAGGGAGACCTAACTTAAACAAAGTGGACTCTCAACTCTGCACAAGTCAAGGTACAAGAAATAAGGCAGGAAGCAGGGTGAGGGCAGACAACTACGGAGACGTCTATTTGCTGGAAATGTGTTGGGAGAGAGGCAGGTAGCAGGCATGGCTGTTTCTTTCCCAGCCTGCTGTCAAAGGTATGTAAAAGGAGCCCTGTGGCCCAAGGAGAGCATGGTCCCAGGTATTGCTGACAGGTGGTGACTCTGGAACCAGGTCTGGAAGGCCCACCTGGGGGCTGCCCAGGGCACTCACCCTTGAATCCAGAAGCACATAACACTGGTGGTGGTGGTCTGTCACGTACAGCAGCGAGCAGCCAGTGAAGAGACGTGAGGAGCGAGACGCATCTGCTCAGTAGCGTGTGCGCGGGCGGGCAGGCTGACCGTGGCTCTGCAGGCTGCAGCCAGTCTACCGGGCGACCCGTGACAGGGCACCAGGCCAACCTGCAGATCACAAGTCAATCACTCCACCCTCACGTCAGGCAGCACAGCACGCAGTGGCTCTAACACAGGTGGAGAGAAGTCAATTACACCACTTTAATGCAATGATGCCGAGAACGTAAAATTAGGGAGAGACGTTCATGTTCTCTGTACAATACATCCATTTACAGAATTGGCCGGTACTGTGTACAACATATAAATACATGATAAAACATTAGAGGTGCATAGAGCATACTTACAGAAGCCAAAAAGTTCACTTTATACATCCAAGGATAAGAGTTAAAAAATATAAAAATAAGAAACACACACTGCTTCGAAATGTAAGATGACTTTCACATACACAGGTGCGTGGAGATGCCCACTCCCATCGAGTCCAAAGTAACGGAGAGGGTGTCAAGCAGAGGAATTCACCTGCCAAATGGCTGGACATCTGACTTACAAGGTCTACAGATGGCATTTTAAGAGCAAGAACAACCCTATACCTGAGCCCATTGTCCAAGCAGGCCTATTCAAGGTTCCAAAAGCTCCTGTGGGTCAGTAGATTATACTGAGACAGGAAAGTTCCAAATTTGCTCCAGCAACAGAACCAAAGGTCAAACCGGCTCATCAACTGGCAGATGACTGAACTGTGACCCTGAGGTCAGCAGGTGCTTGAGCCCCCTGGTGGGCACTGCTGGGAGTTACTTTAACTCTGTGCTGTCTTCTTCCCCATCAACTCTCCAGAGTAGCAGAAGGTGAGATGGCAGGGAGAGCAGCAGGGGGACCAGTGGAAGACTGACATTTCTGCTCAGTTCCAGTAGGTCAGTTCCCTTGGTAGAGAACACAACCTTCTTGCTTCAGTTTCACATCCCTCTGGGTGTCAGGCAGGCTCCTCACCACGCCACACCAGACTGTCTGAGGGCTCGGGCTGGCCAGCCGGCCTTGGGCAGCCCAACAAGTTGCCCTGCAGAAAACCCTTCCAGCAAGATCAGAAGGGTGGAGAAGTGACAGAGGTGCTTTAGCACTATGAATTTTAGGGAGAGGCAAGAGTGCTCCTGCCTAGAGAGACAGAGTCTATTTTATCAATGATATTCTGTATACAGATGTAAGATCAATCATTATCAAAATACACACACTAAATATACACCTTTTCCCATGGCCATAATTTATTATCTCACCACAAGGCACAATACACAGAGCTTGGAGGGTCCAATACAGTCATCGTGACAGAATGCACCACAGCCCTGGCACATGATCATGGCTTTCAGGCTGCATGCACACTGCAGCGAGATGCTTTCCACTGTGCTGCTGTCGGTGAACATCTGCAAGGAAAGTGATGCACTGTGGCTTGCACCAAAGTTTGCTTTGTGGCTTAGCTGCACCACGCTTCCAGCAAGGCCTTTGGGAAAGGCGGGGGAGCTGGAGGAATAATTAAAGCTGGTGGAACTTAGTTGGAGTTTGGAAAGCTTCCCATAAAATGTCTGTTTTATGTTGAGTTGGGAGGGGATAGAAGAAGGCTCCAGAGGCTGGCTGAGCCCTTTCCCAGGCTCTCGGGGTAATTTCCAGAAGGGGAGGTCAAGGACAAAGGGCATCCCTTGCAAGTGATCCACCAGTTCCCGGGCACCAGCCCCAGCCACATTTCTGTTCTCTGCATTCACCTTGAGAGGGCTCCCCCCAAAAGTCGTCTCACTCTTGATGCTGCCAGAGGCAGGCGGTGGCTTTGGAACCCAGTCTTCCCTGGCAGTCTGTACCCTACCAGACACGGAGTTTTTGCTTGGCCCCAACTTCCTACTAGGAAAACTGGGAGGGGCATCAGAGGGCAGTGCCACTGGCTCCACAGGCCTGGGGCAATGAAGGGCCGCAGCCACACTCCTAGAGCCAAAGAGCTTCTTCCCTTGGGCTCCAGCACTGTTCTTATCGCCCAGGGCCTGACCTGTCTGGTCAAGACCCAAGGAGATCACATTTGGAGGTGAGAAACAAGGGGCTCTCGAGGTAGTGAGATTTCCTAGACTTTTGCCTGGGGCAGCGTTTGAATTACTGCACTGGGACAGGTCACGGGCTTCCTTCTGATCTTCAAAACTAAAGGGAGAGAAGTGCTCTTTGGAATCCACATCTACTTTCCCAGATGCAGCTGTTGGATTTGTCACTGGATATAGGGAGTCTAAACTTGGGACTGTCTTGGAAACATTTAGGGGTGCTCCAGGAGCCTGGGTGGCCTCCAGTCTGACACCACCAGTGCTTGCTTCACGGCTCTCAGGTAGAAGAGGCTCCTTTGAAGCTCTTAAACAACCGGGGCTGCTCCTGCCAACCACGCAACTGTTTTCCCCAGGATTCTGTGAGGATCCCATCCCCAAGGACCCACCGTAGGTCTGCTCTTTCATAAGTGAGAGTTGTGGGGATTCAGGTTTGCTGCCACCGAGGGCTGAAGGAAGAACCTTCTCTAGGGGCAAGTTGCCCTGCAGCAACTGCATCACGAGTGGGTTAGTGGCCTCGACTGAGGACTCAGGCCTGCCTAGGGACACAGGCCTTGGCTGGTACTCGGCACTGGCTAGCAGCAGGGAGTCTGGGACCTTTTGGGGGACTGCACATACACGAGACACCCAGCTCTGAGGAGCAACCATCCCATCTGTCCTCGTCACCAGACTCAGGCCACCGTTCGCCTTGGAGAGTGAGGCAGAGCAGTCCCAACTGTGTTTCTCATCCCTGTCCACCACGGACCTCTTTGTCACTGTGGCTTCACCAGTGTCGGCCTCACTGCTGTCCTCAGAGAGGTGGCCTTCAAAGTCAGAGGCTGTGTCTGTAGACTCGCTATGAGGACTCAGTGCTTCAGAGTCTCCATTGATTTTCAGCTTTTCAACTTCCACCTGTTTGCAGTCGCTGCCAATGCTGTTGACGCACCCTCGAGACAGCACTGTCCAGAGGGAAGGAAAGTTGTCAGAGGGATCTAGACCTTCCTCAGCTGTCAACCCCCCAGGCAATGCAGGAATGAGGGGAGCAGCTTTCTCCCACTCTTCTCCCACCTGGGGCTCAACAGACCGGATGCTTTCTCTGGAGTTGAGTACAGGCTGTCCCACTGCCTTGTCATTTGACAAGCTAGGCATCCAAGGAGCAGCACCATTGGAGGCAAGAGCCTCAGTTTTCAAGTTTTCTCGTCTAGTAGCACTTTCCCTCATGGGTGGGCATGAGTCACCAAGTCCTAATTCGTCATCAAATTGTCTGTCCTGCAGGCAACCAACCGATGACGATTCAGGAGTGGAACCAGGGGTCACATTCACAGGATCCTTCATGGTGGGATTATTGTCACTGTCTAGAGCCTGGCCAGTTCCTTCTTCTAATACAACACCCCCCACTAGAGACTGAATAGGACCATTCTCTGGGGGAACAGTGGGTCCTTGCTCCTCATTATCCCTTTCCCAGCAAGTGGTACCAGACTCACGTTCAGTTCTAACATCTAGATGCAACGCAGGTTGCTCAACAAATCTATCAGGTGCTGGAGTTTTGGAGGACAGTGGGGGCAAAGCCTGGCATGGCTGGTCCCCAGTAGGAGCAATGGGGAACTGGGAGGCATCTTCCAGCACGCTTGTGAGGACGTCTGGAAACCTCTGTAGTGGGCAGCTCTCCCCCTTTTTGAGAGAAGCCAGGTCCTCTCTCCTGGCTCTAGATACGGCAGTTCCAGCCTGGGTATGCTCCCCGTTTAGAGGACAAGGCGGCAGTAGTTGTGTTCGCTGTAGATCTGACGCACACTCTCCAGGGGTGCTCGGGGCTCCTCTGGACTTAGGGTGGGCACAGGCCTCACCACCATCACCACTGCTGCTGCCTCTGCCACCTCCCTCATCGGTGGCCCCGCCGCCACCTCCACCCGGGCCACCCCCCCCTCCGATGGCAGTGGTAGCCTCCTCTCGATGGCAGTGGTGGCCTCTCGCCCCTCGGACCTGCAGAGCACGGGCTTTAATGTCTGCAAGGGTCCTGGTGCCAGTCCAGCCCCGGCAGGAGGACTCCGTGATAGGGACGATGCGGGGGCATATCTGGTAAGTGGGCTGACCTTTAACCACCCAGGGTGGTTTGATACGTGAAAGTTGAATCTGCAAGAGAAAAATTAGAAAACAGTTTTAATTGGCTGGGTGACCTGACCTAGGAACTGAAAAGCTAAATTGGGACTCTAGTGGCTTTGGGGTTATGGCCTAGAGAATCAAATCATTTTCTTTAAAAATGAATAATCATGGTAAAATGGCTGTCCACAGCATCATACCATTCTGAGAAGATTCTGCTCAAGGGCTGTTATGCCACACTTCTAAATTTAATTTCTGGTGGGACTGTGTGAGTCAATACACAAAGAATCTACCACCACCTAATAAAATATTTAAAAACCCCAAAGGATTCTGACCTCTAGAGATAATTTCAACAGAGTGAACAAAACAAGTGAGGAAGAAAAGAACTTTATCCCCTGACCATCAAATCAGTCTCAAGAATGGCTGTCTAGAGGAGGGCTCTACACTCCCACATAATTAACACAAGGGACCAGAGCCTTCTGTCCTACAAGGGTCTCCACAAATCTCCTGACCCTCAAAGGGAACCTGGCCCCAGGGCAGTCAAGAATCAAACAGTGTCCTACCCGGATGGGCGGGACTTTGGGCTCCTCTTTGGTGGGCTGTGGCTTTTCGGTGTGAACACTTTCAATTGTGTTACGAAAGGACTGACGATCTTCAAGCCGGGGCTTCTTTTCGGGAAAGGATGCAGAAGCCGTCTGCTCAAAGGATTTCCTCTTCTGATCCTTGGGTTCCTGATCCACGGTCTCCTGAGGCAAGCTGGGAATTCTATCTAGAGACGCAGAGGCATGTGCCAGGTCGTCTGGATCGGTCTGGATCCGGGAAGCCACAGCTTCTGCCAGGAATTCGGGACTCTCTGGGTTTGGTGCTGCAGAGGATGTGCCTGGCAGGTGGGGACTGCCCACCCCTGCTGAGCCGGTCTTAGCCTCCCCATCCTTGTAGAGGGGGATGTCTGGTGCCACAGACTGTGTGTCTTTAGCAATCCCTGCTTGTTCTGGCTCCTGTTTTTTGTACAGATTCCTTCTGGCTCTGGTTCGGAGATCTGGCCGAGAGCGTTTCTTGAAATGCCCATCTCGCTGCCGAGTGGCCGGACCACGCTGTGGCCGTGCTGATTCTCCTGGGACATGCAAGTCACTCTTGATTTCAGCCTCCTCCTGGCCCACATTCTGCTGCAACGACTCTTCTTTAGTCAAACCCAACCTGCAAACCAAACTCACACCATCAGTTACAGGGCAGAGAGGGCGTATCTGTTCTATTTCTATGAATAATAAAGACGCACCCAGATATTAGATATCTCAAGACAAAACAAATCTGCACAGTGCATAACAGGGACCACAGTAAAACCTATGTTACCTTCCCTATGAATGGCATTAAACTAAATGAGCCGAGTCACTGCAATTTCCACATTCTCGTCCAACATATTAGTACGCATGACTTTGAGAACATTTGCCTCTATTCACCCCCAAAAGCCCAGAGCAGGACTCATGCAGCAAGTGCCTTACTTCTGTCCATAGTAGTCTTCAAAGAACTTTTCTTTCCACTGTTCCACCTTCTTTTCCTTCTCCATTTCCTGTCGTATCCTGACTTGCATCTCATGAGTGAACTCACCTAGAGAGAAATAAAACTTTCCGAGTGTGTGCATTCAGGATATTAATGTCTGTCTGAGGGAAAGCCAAATCTTGCAGTTCTATCATGTCAGGACTTTTCAAAATACATGTGACTTCAGTGAATTTGGAGATTTCTTTCTAACCCTCACCGTCTTCAAGCTGGCTCCTGTCTCCTCCAGAGGATCGCTCACATCACGCTCTCACTCAGGACAGAACGAACACGTCTACTATAAGGGAAATTTACTCTTCCCTAGGGTAGTCAGTCATTCAACAGCAAGCATCACATTGATCAAAAAAGCAAAACAAAAAACAAACAAAAGAACCATTCTTACTCCCCACGCAGAAAAAAGTTAACACAGCAGGCCCAACTGCTTATCCTTAGAAAGGCCTGCTTACAAGGCTGGCCCTCGGCTGACATCTGGGAACCTGGATTTAGAGAGGGTGTTCCCACCCCCATAACAGGAATAGCTCACTGTGCCTAAACTGTTTATGCCAAAAAGACAGTTTACGGTGAGCACCTGCTTTTCTTTGGGGAATCTGGAATTTGGGTATGTGCCAGAAGAGGTTTCCTACATGACCAGCTCCCAGTAAAAACCCCGGGCACCATGTCTTTAACGAGCTTCCCCAAGAGACTACATTTCACATGTGTTGTCACAGCTTGTTGCTGGGGGAACTGAGTGCATCCTGTGTGACTCCACTGGGAAAGGACCTTGGAAGCTTGCTCCTGGTTTCCCTGGACTTCACCCCAGGCGTCGTTTCCCTTTGCTGATTTTGCTCCGTATTCTTTTGCTGTAATAAATTGTAGCATGAGTATGACTATTAGCTGAGTCCTGTGAGTCCTTCTAGTGAATCACTGAACCTGGAGGGGCTCTTGGGGCCCCCCCAATACACTTCCCATGTAGCTTCCCCACAAAATTAAATTAAGAGAAGCCAGCAACCACTCCAAGTAGCAATCTCTAAAAAGACAGAGCACCTGGTGGAATTTAACGTCAATGCCACGGCGCACTCCACCCATGCAGACAATGCCATGATTACTGGAAAGAACAGGAGTTTCTAGTGTTAATGATGAAGAGGCGATTCAGATGGATACACACACACAACAGTGTAAGCCCAAAAGCTCTGTACCTTCCTTAGAGCTACGGAGCACACTGCACATTCATGAGCACTGTGAGGAAAGCTTGCCTTATACTAAATATCCCTTGAAAAAAAGAAAGAGATTGGTGAAAAATGAGTGTTTAAGTTTTAAATACCAGGAGACGAGCGATACCACACATGGCAGACACCTCTCAAGCCATCAGAGATGAGAATGTCTACTCACCATCAGCCAGGCGTTCCCGCCAACTCTGAGCCGCATGGGTAAAAAACTCGTTATTCAGTGCACTGCTGCTGAGACGCAAAAGGCCATCTGTCCCCACCTGGAAGGATCAAGGTGAAAAATCCAATAAAGAAACTCAGAAAGACAAGAGAGGCCCGCCCAGGAGAAGCAAAGAGGAGGCTCCCCATCTGCACCTGTCTGTCCACTTCAGGCAGGAGGAAGAGGAGCTGCTGCTGGAAGTGGGATGGCAGGGCGTGGAAGGTCCGAGAGTTTATCAGAGCCCGGAGGTTGGTGTTGACGAGAATGGACCCAGGAGTCTCAAAATCTATCTCTTCCCCTCTGTTGCGCTTCATTTGACCTGTGATTTTTGAAGCAGGAAGAAGCAAGGCATATTTCCAGCTTCTTAAAGCAAAAAGGCAAATGCTAACTGAGGGAAAAACTTTGATGGCAGCACCCAAGCTACCTAGAACTTGTCTGCCCACAATCTGCTCAATCGTCCAGTCCACCCTAACCTAAATGTTACAATTATTCTTTCCAGGTTACTGTCATTGCCATCAAACCTAAGAGAACACTTAGGCTTGCAACCTCTCAGACTCTATACCATGCTCTGTCACAGGCTGAAGAGGACACTCTGCCCACAGAAAACGAAGGGGCAGGCTCTGAGCTTCCCTCCAAAGCTGGAGAACAGGCTCCACAAAGCCAACTGGAGAAGCGGTGAAAGTTATCTAAAAGTAAATCTAGTTAGTGTACTATAGAAGAATCTGCCAGAAGCCTTCTGTGAATGGCTGAAGAGGTATGATCTCCACACAGAAAGGTACTAAGGGTTGTTTAAAGCCCACTGAAATGTCAATACCTCTCACAGAAGCCTCCGCAAATGTTCCTTTTATTTGAACAATCACAAAGAACAGAGACCCATGAGACCTTAGATCAAGCACTGCTGATGAATTAGAAAAGAAGCAAGACAGCAAACCTACTTCCCACATGGGCAATGCTTTATTCTCATTTTCAGAAGTCAAGGCTAGTCTTCTTAATGGTTTCATGTGGCCCATCTACAAATAACCAGCATGTGGGCTTTGAGAAATAAACCCGTAAATAGCAAACAGCATACCAGGCTTGTAAGTAGCCCTACCAGGGGGAGGGAGTGCACACTACTGAATTTGTTTGCATCCCCCTAATTCAACACAAGCTTCCACTCAACATACTGACCAGGCGTCTGACAGAGACTACAGATGTTGAGAACAGATGTGGCAGGATGCTACCAAAAAAAGAAAATGGATGCTGGAATTCTTCACTGAGAAGCTCAGAAGTAATTTTCACTCACTTGGAACACTTACTAAGCAGTACCAAGGTGAGCACAGGCTAGGCCCTTACAGAGATATACAAGGAGCAATGGGGCACCATCTCTGCCCATAAGGAGTTCTCTCAAGTCTAGCAGAGAAGATCTATGTGTAAGATAACCAAAATACAAGGTAAGGGCAAACCAAAAATAGAGGGCCACCCAAGAAGTAAAAATAAACTGGTAAAGGAAGTGGAGTAGAAGACATCATCTTCTCACTAGGCCTGCAGGGGCCCCCTTTACAGGCGGAGAAATGAGTGCCAAGCCACTCACCTGTGGCCGGCTTCCGGAAGCCTCTCAGGAGCGGGGCAGGGTCCCGGGCGACCTCGGCCTGGCCACGAATAGCAGCGCTGCCCAGGGCCAGAGAGCCGCTGCTGCTGCTGGACGGGCTGCCGCTCTCGCCATCGGCGTGGCGGCCCGAGAACCCTGAAGGCACAGCATTCCACTGGTCAAAAGTATCACACGCCGCGCCCATGGCTCTCAGACAAGCTTACTTCTCCCAGCTCTCCCTGAGATGCGGCCAGCAATACCGGGTGCTTCCATGGCCCAGCCTTGGGCTGTCAGAGATCACCACCTCATGGTCTGGCTTTAAAATATCACGTAAGAATGCCAAACCGCCATCTTAGTTTGTACAGCACTGCACGTTTTACAAAGCACCTGCACACTCCTTCACTGGACCCTCACAACCACCCTGTGAGGCAAAGGGGAGGGCGTCCAGCAGAGCCCAGCACTGGAACCTAGGTCAGGTCTCACCACCACAGCGTGCAGCCTGCCAGAGAGAGTCTCCTGCCTCTACTGGCATCACACTACCTAGGTCAGAAACTGCTACCAGAGGGAGGCAGGCCCAGGACCTGAGGAAGGAGCATCACAGTCGCGAGTTGGTACATACCTGCTGCAGATTCCACGTGGGCCCCGTTTACCTTCAGAGGAGTCAGGACAACTCGAGGCAGCATCACCCCGGTCTTTTTCTTTTGCTTGTTTGTCTATATTCCCAGAGGGAATACAAAAAGAGCCTGAGTCATCTGCAGGGCCACAACAGCAGTCCCTTCTGACCACGTCTCCACCCACGGTCTTGTAAAACACAGTTTGTACCGGCGCAGGCAGGTAATGCTGATAGCAGCACTGACTAACGTTGCTGAGCCAGGTGCCGGCCACTGAGCCAAGCATCACCCCAAGCTTAAAAGAATGCATTGTTGTCCCCATTTTACAGATAAGGGATGTGCCCAAGTCCTAAAGCTAGTGAGTGGCAGGGCCATAATTCAAACTGCTGACTCCCAAGCTCGTGTTCTCCCCGCTCTGCACCGTGCTCTACTTCTCCCCTGATGTTCCAGTGTTTATTGTGTGAGAATGAACAAAATTATCCTGCATGGTGAAAAGAAAAAACACACCACTATGCTGCTCTCAGATCCACTACCTACCTTTCCTATGGCTCACTTTTAAATGGTACTAACAGGTGGAGACTAAACTGATTTTCTCCACTCTTTAAACACACTCAGTTAACTGCAGGAAGCAGCAGCCTGCCCTGTGCCTGGCCTCACTTATCCCCCTAGCCTAGTGACCAACTCTCCTCCCTACCTGTGAGGAAGCTCTGTAGCTGTCCCTGGGATTGGAAAGAGGCCGACTCTGAGATTCTGTAGAACAGGATGCACTCGAAGATGTTTCATCAAGAGAAACTGGAAGAGACGGAAATAAAGGTTAATCCCTAGCGACTGCTTGTGGATCTTTGCCCATCTTGTTAAGGGTACTTACCATCATTTTCACCACTCACAGTGCTGGCTTCATTAGACCCACAGCTCTCCACATCGGCTGTGTCCTCTGGCTCTTCTCCCTCCACCGCAGCCGGATTGCGAGACCACTGTAGGGCATCCTTCTGTGACAGCAAGGCACAACTCAGGTGAGCAAAACCCTATAAATTCTACAAGCACAGCAGTCATTCCTAAATGTGTAGTGCTTTTGAAGAAGAGCGAGATTTAGAATACTGGTAAGTTCCTATCCCTTTCTAACTGACCTCTTTCTCCGCAAGTTCTTTTCATACACACATCAAGAAAGTTAGATATAATTTGCTTTCCATCAATCATTAAACACTTATGGGGTGCCTCCTGTAAGTTACACCATGTTAGTTCCTGGGGCGAGGGCGGAGTATGAGGAGGGGAAATCAGGGCCCTGCCCTCAAGGAGCTCAACTGAGTAGGAGAGAAAATCAAATCTATTACAGTACAAAAAAGTGATAGAGGTATACAGAGAGAGCTATGGCACCCTGTAAGAGAGGCCATCTAACTCACTGGGTTGGAGGAAAGAGGGCATGGAGGTACACAAAGTGAATAAGGATCAGGGAGGCAAAGCTTCCAAGGAGATGTGTTGCTTGAGCTGAGTTTTACAAGAAGTTAGCTAGCAGGCAGACGGGTTGCAGTGAGGAGACAGGAGGGAGTTCTAGATAATAGGATGAGTAAACGTAGAAAAATATTCCAAGCTCAAGGAAACCGCGTGTGGGGAACTGGATATTTGAGGAGGCTAGAGAGACAGCAAGAGGGCAGATGACAATTGTGACACTGTGCTGAGGGATTAAGATGTTGATTGTTTTGCAGTCTCTGAAGGATATTAATCAGGGGAATGATCTGAGTTTTAGCAATTTCATTCTGTTAACCAGAGGACGCAGGAAGAAGAGTTAGACTGTGACAGAAGTCCAGTGAAATTGATGAAGATCTAAACTAAAGTGAGAGAGTGGAAAAAAGGCTGGGGTAGAGGAGAGTTTCCCTCCAAAATTCATCTCCTAACAAATGCTTCTTCCAACAGGCTCTGCTGTAGAGCCTCAGAATTAAACTCCACGCATTCCCAAGAAAAACAGGAGCTACCTCACACCTGGAAACTAGGAGGAATATGAATGAATGTCAGGGGTTGGAGAGAGGAGGAGCAGAGGTAAGTTGGGGCAAGGACATCTTCTTGGAATAAAAGTGTGTGAAGAAGAGTACATAAGATCAAGATTCTACTTCTTACAAATATACCAGAAATTTATAAGGGAAATCCACAAAATTCTAACTCATCAATTTCAGGTCCCTTGATCCACTATATTAAGTCTTCATCAATTTATTTTCATTAATTTAAGCCAAAATCAAGCTGACTTTTAATAAAAAAGAAAATGGCTTTTTAGATCTTTATCTCTTTTCCCTACCAGCCATAAATGCTCCTCAGAATCAAAAGCTAAAAAATATTTATGGTATTAAGCTTGCAATTACGCTTATTCGCTGCCACGTTCTCAGAATGATGCAATACACGTATTCTCTGAATCGCACGGGCAAACCAAGATAAAATACTCATTAATGAATAAAGAAGGTCTATTACATTGGCAAAACTGACCCCAAAACTCTAGTTCTGGCAAGAGTGTGGGAAAATCATGCACACACTGTCGGTGAGAGTGAAAATGGTGTCAAAAGGTTCACCACTCCCAGTGGGAAAGTAAACTGTAAGCAAAAATCTAAAAAATGTATATACCTTTTAACTCAACACTTCTATTTCTAAGACTTACACAGGACATGAAAAGCATTAATCCTCAAAAAGGAGAAAATCAATTGAACTACATTAAAATTAAGATCCTCTGTTCAGCAAAAGACACCATCAATGGAGTAAAAAGGGCAAGCAAGCTACCTATAGAGTTGGAGAAGATATTTACAACTCACATAACCAATAAAAGAATTTGTCTCCAGACCACATAAGTCAATAAGAAAAAGGCAACCCAAAAGAAAAATAGACAAAAGATGTGAATCAGGCACTATGCCAAAGAGGTTATCTAAATGGCTAACATTCACACAAAAAGGTATTTAACCTCACTAACAATAAGACACAAAATGATGCAAATTAAAACCACAATGAGATATCACCACATCTGTAAGAATGGCTAAAATTAAAATTTCACAAAACCAAGTAGTGCTGATGAGGATGTGGAACAGTTACACTGAAAATGGATCCAACCATCTGAGACTCTAGTTTGGCATTATCCGGTGCAGTTGAAGGTACACACACCCTATGACCAGCGATGTCAGTCCTGAGTTTGGATTCCCTAGAGAAACACATGCATCCACACACCAGGAAGCACATCCAGACATTCACAGCAGCGTCATCTGTAACCTGGGCTATAAACAACCAAAGTGCCCACTGCCAGTAGAATCAATACATGGTAGTGTACTCAATAAATGGATATTACACATTAATAAAAAAATGAACAAACTACAGCTACTCACAACAATATGGATGAATCTTAAAAACAAAATGTTGAATGAAAAAAGCCAGACACAAAAGAATGCATACTGTAATGATTCCATGTGTAAAAAGTTCAAAAACAGGCAAAACTAAACTACAGTGTTGGGGATGCAAACACGGGCGGGAAACAATGAAGAAAAGCAAGAAAATAACTTCCATAAAGTCAGGAGAGTAGTTACCTTTAGAGGAAGGAAGGAGTTGTGATTGGGAAGGGGTATGGGAGGGTCCTGGCTGCTGGCCATGTTCACTGTCTTGATCTGAGTGGCCATTAACAAGGGTGTTTATTTTATAATAATTCATTAAGCTGAACATCTGTGTTCTACACATTTTACCGTTTTATACTTCTATGGTAAAAAAGTTTAAAAACAAAAAAACAACAGTATTTCCATCAAGGAACACTGCCATAGCGAGCCATTTGTAATAAGACTGTAGAATATGTAACGACAAGAGAAATGTTGATCACGCAGCAAGTGAGTTAAGCATTTAAATTCATACAGTGTGATTCTATCATCTGTTTTAAAAAATAAAAATTGTGTGAGCACGTTTGCATAGACAACACGAGAGAAACATTCCCCAAGGTGTGAGCCACCACCACCTCTAGGTAATGGAGTTGTGAGTACGTTACTTTCTTTTTGATTTGGGGTATTTTCTACAATTAATGTGTATGTTTTTTGTAATCAAGAAAATAATATTGAAAAAGAAAAATTAGGATGCCAAATGCTTCACCAACAGCTAAGTCAAACTTCCTTCCTCTAGGTCCCAGAGTCTAGGGAAAACCTAGTGCTGATCACAAATTTCATTAATTAAACAAACAGAAACACTGCCCACTTGTTTGCAATTCAAACAACAATCCAAAGTTTCTAATGCCATACATTTTTGATAAAATGCAAACAGGAAAACAAAACTTTTAAAAATGAAAGCAAGAACAACAAAAAATGAAAGCAAGATTTGCAATTCTAATTCTGTTAATCCTTCCATATAAACTCTATTTGTTTGATATCAACTTTCCGAACATTAACTCTAGAAATCTGACAAAAATGAAATGGGCTACTGAAAATTATAGGCACCAGAAAATATGCCTTAGGACTCAATAATTTTTTTGCAAGGATATTTTCCATCAAGAGGCTTTAAAAGAAAAAAATTAACAGGTAATGGGTAATCCTTCACTGAAACCTGAATACAAAAAATGCTATGAAAGACAGTACTGGGATATCTGAATGTGAACTGCATAAGTATATAGAAAGGTCGCTCTAATGTTAAATTTCCTGAGTGTGATAACTGTAGTGTGCTTATGTAGGAGAATGCCCTTGGGTCAATATATACCCCGTTGTCCTTTCCCCTATATTTTTAACTTGAGGTATAATTTACATAGGGTGAAATGCACAGATCTTACGTATACCACCTGATGAGTTTTGACAAATGCATGAAGATAAAGAACATGTCCAACACCCCTAAGAGTTCCCTTGTGTCCTTTCCTGGTCAATCCCCACTGTACACTTGCCCCTCCCGTCCCACTGATTCAATGATTGTTCTCTTTTCTCACCAAAAACTAGTTTTGCCTGTTCTTGGTCTTCATATAAATGGAATCACGTACTCTTTTGTGTCTGGCTTCTTTCAGTCATTCTAATGTTAATGAGATTCATCTGTGTTGTTGCATACATGAGTAGTTCATTATTTGTTATCACAGAGTAGCATTCATATACAATCATTTGTTTATCTACTCTCCTGTTGAAGGACACCTGGGTTATTTCCAGAATTGGGCTATTATGAATAAAGCTACTCTGAACTTTCTTTTTTTTTTCTTGTATGTGGGTCGCCACCACAGCATGGCTCGATGGGTGGTGTGTAGATCCCTGCCTAGGATCCAAACCTGCGAACTCCGGGCCGCGGAAGCAGAGTACATGAACTTAAACCACTTATGCCACCACGCTGGTGTATACAACTTTTTATGGACGTGTTTTCATTTCTTGTGGGTAAATATTTAGGAGTAGAATTGCTAGGTATAGGATGGATGAATGTTTTATTAAAAAAAAAAAAACCTGCCTAACATTTTCAAAGATTAACACACCCAACAGCACTGTATGAGAGTTCTAGTTGCTCTACATCCTCACCAACATTTCGTGTTGTCAGTATTATTTTAGCCATTCTAGTGGAAGTGCAGTGGTATCTCACTGCGGTTTTAATTTTCATTTTCCTGATGACTAAAGATATCACGCACTTTCTTATGTGCTTATTGGCCATTCTCATATCTTTCTTTTTGAAATATCTGTTCAAATCTTTTCTTCATTTTTCAAATAAGTTGTCTTTTTTTATTATAGTTGGAGGAATTCTTTATTCTAGGATGCTTTTTAATATTGATCATGGGCATGTAATACATGTAGGGCATGTATTACTTTTACAAACAAGTACATTTTAAACACTTTTATTTGGAAATAATTTCAAATTTACAGAAAAACTGCAAGAGTAAAAATAGTACAAAGAACACGTGCCATATACTTTTTATCCATATTTACCTATTAACACGAATAAATGTTTTAAAAATACATAAAGTATATTAGTTTGACAAGGCAACTGGAAAAGAGGCTAGTGATGGAAAAAAAACAAGCAAGCAGCATTAATAAACAAACATAAATATTTTCCCATAAGTCAGATGTTTACAAAAATAAAAGGCACTGTGAATATAACCACCCCCAAATATGAATAAAACAGAAGGCTAAAATTTAAACTGATGAAGTTTTAAATTGCCCAAGATTCGGTTCTCAACTAAAAAAGGATAAGCAAATATCAGGTATGCCTTTCCTTTCTTTATGGGTCTGATAAACCTTTCTTAAGCAAGAAATGAGTATTGTCTCTTAGGGAAGGCTGATCTGAGGGCTGTTTAATATAAACTATTAAAAACTAAGAACATACTGACCATTCAACAGTATACTAGAGTTCCTAACCAATGCAAAATAAAAGAAACAAGAAGGGATTAGAAGAGACAAGAGTGTCATAATTTCCACACTGAAGATCTACATTGAAGATCCAAGAGATTCAGACCTAGTAAGAAATTCAACAAGACTGTGAAATTCAAGATCACATTAAAAACTCAAGTGATCCTATCATCAGCAATAACATTGCCAATTAGAAAATGTAATTTGTAACAACAAAGAACCTAAGTTACTCAGGGATAAATTCACAAAAGAAATGTAATCATTTTATGAAGAAAACAAAACTTTATCGAGAAAAGTTTAGAACCTAAATAAATGGAGAGCTACACCATGTTCATGATTGAGAAGACTCAGCACTGTATAAATGTCAATTCTCCCCAATTGACATGTAGATTCAATGAAATTCCAATAAAACTCTCAACAGGACTTTTTTGTAGAACTTGACTCTATGTGGAAAAGCAAAGGGCCACAAATAGCTAAGACATTCTTGAAGAACAAGATGGGAGGACTTGCCTTTTTTATAAAGCTCTAGTAATTAAGTGAGCAGAGTAGCGGTTGCTAGGGGATGGGGGAGGAAAGAATAGGGAATGACTTCTAAAGAATGGGGTTTCTTTTGGAGGTGATGAAATGTTCTGAAATTAGATAATGGTGACGGTTGCATAACTTTATGAATATACTAAAAGCCACTGAACTGTCACTTTAAATGGGTGAAATGTATGGTCTGTGAGTTACAGCTCAATAAAACTGGATAAAAAATGGCTTGCTAAATTTAACTGACAGTTCTGAAAACATGAATGAATTTAATCGAATTCTGTAAAAACTAAATAGGAAACATTAATATGTACAGAAAGTTTATAGATCCAAAGTTAAAATTCAACTTCAGACAATGGAGGCTAAAATGGTCTGTTAATGATGTTTTAACTTTGTTATGCGAATCCCAAAGAATTTAAACTGGTAAAACAACCTCCATGTAGCTTGAGAAAAGGCTTTATCATTTTTTGAAATAATGTAAAAAAAAAAAAAGTTCTATTGAATTTGAAATCCATTTGCATTATCACAAGCAATTTCAATATCACAGCTGTCAAAGAAAGAAAAAGAGGAGCTGTTATTTAAAAAACGAACATACTCTTGGAATACAGTTTAAAAAGAAATGGTCTTAGTTAGTTCTCATTAATGACAAAAAAGGAGCTTCCATCAACCAGAAATAAAACAAATTCTCACCTGTCATTTGCCACCAAAGTCTGCAAACAAAGTTTCTAGTCGATGGTGACCACAGGCCCCCTCCTCTGAAACCCCTGCGTCTAGATGTGTTTTAGAATTTTCGTATTCTTGAATTTAGAATGATAATATAATACATATGGTTTTAATATATCATATTAACACCACCCGCAACCCTCATCAAATGCACTAGTATTTCTTGAAATAACACATACGTACAGACCAAGTAAAATAAATAGGTTTAAAATAGCCTTGCCAGTCTAGATCAGAGTTTTGCCACCAAATGAGTTTAGACAGGTCATGTCTTAACTGCCAAATGAGTTAGGAAAAAAATTTTTCAGTTCTCAAAATATTGTGGATTTCAGAATTGTTAAAAAGGGATAATGGACCATAAAAAAAGCATGTTTCTCAATAAAATTTTTGAAAAGATTTGGAAGTTTTATAATTCTACTTTTCTCATTATAGGTATAAACTGTAAAGAGAATTTAATGAAATGTTTTCATCAAGCCCCACAGACAGCCTCCAAATCACCTCCATTTTATCCATTAAAAGGTAAGGAAGTAGTCCCCTAGAAAAATCCTCTTGCATCTGCACATGGAGACTACAAAAGGATGATTATTGAAGCAGTGCTGTAATAAGTGAAAATTGGAAAAACAGCAAAAAACTGGAAAAATAGTGAAAAGCCTAAATGTCCCTAATAGGGGACTGGATAAATAAAAATGAGGTATACTGGATAAATAAAAATGAGGTATACTGGTAAGATACACTACTAAACTGTAGTTAAAAGGAATAAAAATACATATATATAAACAAACCACACATTTTTCCTGAATACATATGAATAGGAAGGATGCACCTTAAAAACAGTGGTTGCTATTAGGAAGGAACAAGGGCCATAGGCCTGGGTGGTAGGTGGGGGTTACAGGGTTAGGGTTTGGCATGAAAGTCAAGGGTATTTCTCCCTTTTGTCTGCATAAAGCCTTGAGCTTCCGTTTAAATATGGCAAAATGAACACAGTTTTTTGCAACCTCCTGAAGCCTCACCAGAAGGGCTATAAGGGAATACTAAGATATAAACGCACAAAGAAAAAGAGAAAGGGGGAAGCAAAGAGCAAGGGGGAAGAAAAGACAGCAGATGAGAGATGTCAACAGAATTCTGGAAGATGGATATCAGGAAGACAAGAAATAACTGACTCAGCAGGGGAAAGAAAGCTGAAGTGTAAGGCTGTAGAGGGAAAAGCCACAAAAAGCCAGCCAGTTAGTAATGCAAAACCCTCAAGAGGGCAGAGATTAAGAGGTACCAGGAACCACACTGCAGACAGAGGTGAGGCACAGGAATGAAAACAGAACTGGTTGAAAGTCTGAACAAGAGGTTAGACCCCTGAGTCTCCTCCTCTCTGTCCCCAAAGAGAAAGGCAATACCCTTCTCCAGCTCCAGAAGAAATTGGAAGATTTATATTTTGGCTGCACTGAACCAGAGGTTTTGGAATAGAAGACACCAGCTCAAGGAGAGGGGAGGGAGTGAGGTGTCACACTCTAAACCAGAGCAGCAAGTCAAAGACCATGTACAAAATGGTGACACCACCAGCTCCCTCCCCCAACTTGGCTCCCAAAACTCTGCCAACAATGGTAGCCCTATACCCCAAGCCCAGCCTCCTCTTGGCTGGCTGGCAACAGATGAGAGGATTTCTCCTCCTAGAAAAAGTGATCAGGCTAAGAGAAAACATTCAGGTACAGATAACTGGAGAATTCCAAAAAAGCATGTGGGTCCCCACACACTCTATCACACTCAACAAAGAGAACCCACTAGCACAGAATCTGCCAGTTCTCTCACAGTGAATGACCTATCAAGGACCACCAATATTTGAGTACAACTGTTGTATGAAGGATAGCAACCAAAATAAACAAACAAAAGGAGGAACTGAAAGGAAACAGAGACAACGAAGATCTCACAGTAACTGTTCTCAAAGAGATAGCCCAAAAACAAGTACAGAAAGCTATTTTTTTAAAAATAAAAGAACATCAGAGAACATAAGCCATCTCGTAGAAATTAAAAATGAGATACAAAAAAAAAAAACCCAACAACTCACCAGCAGCAACAAATAAGTTATTTCTCAGAGAACTGACTCAAAAGAAAAAGAAAATAGGCTGCCTCAAGGAAGTCCCACATCCAACAAATAGAAGTTTCAGAGACAGAAAACAGAAACAGACAGAAATACAAGAAGTTTTCCCAAAATAAAAAGACCCGAGTGTCCAGGTATATATAAGGCAAAATGCCCAACACAATGAATGAAAAAAGACCCATTCCACAGCACCACACCATGAAATTTCAGCATACAGGATTGAAAAAGAAATCCTAAAATCTGCCAGTCAAAGAGAACACATCACATACAAAGGAATCAGAATGGCATCATGCTTCTCAAGAGTAGTTGTGGAGAATATAATAGAATAACATGTTCTGGAATTCCGAGTCAAACCAACAATCCAGTATGGAATACAGAATAAAGACATGTAAGGTCTCAAGTAATTTACCTCCTATGCATTTGTTCTCAGGAAGCAACTTGAGAATGTTGTTACATAAATAAATAACAACAAACAACAAACACAAAACAACGAGATCCATGTGAGATCTAGGAAAGACAGGAGATAACACAGAAGAAAGGCGAAGAGAATTCTCAAGGTGAGGATGAAGGTAAGTCCCAGGAAAATACTTGCATGCACGTCAAAAAGGGTAACCAACTTGCCCCAGTTTGCCTGGGACTTTCCTGGTTTTAGCACTAAAAGTCTTGTGCCCCAGGAAATTTCTCAGTCTGGGCCAAAGCAGGACGGTTGGCCACCCTACAAACAGTCCACATTGGGAACAGGAGAAAGGACCAACCTTCAGAAAGAAGAATGAAACTGATGTGTTTGACCACATCAAGAGGAATTTTACAGCTATTAACAGCATTAGGCTTCATCTTTTCTGTTTGTAATCCATTTTGGTTTTTTATCCCTCATCTTTATTATTTTTTTTCCTCTGGCCCTTGAGGAGCTTAAGTTTAAGCCAACCTCTTTTTATTACTTTTATTTATTTTAAGTATGTGAAACATAACATGGTTGTAACAGTCAAAACTCTATAAAAAGTTACACTCAGAGAATTGCCACTGCCCCCCACCCCCTACCCCTTCTCTTCCCTCCCTACCCTGAACTTTCCATTCTATTCCTACCCATCCCATTGGGTAACCAATCTCATTAGTTTCTGGTTTATTCTTCTGTTTCTTTTTGCACAAATAATAAAACATACGTCTATTTTATTTCCCTCTCATCCTCAGACAAAAAAAAAAAAAAGCATGCCATAGACACTACTTTGCACTTTGCTTTTTTCACTTTAACAATATATCCTGGAAATCACTCTATCATTTCATAGACAATCTTCTTCATTCTCTTCTCAGCTGCACAATATGGATGTACCAATTGGATGCAACCACTCCCCCATATATAGATGGCTTTCCCGCCAGCATACAGATGGCTGTTAATATTTTGCAAATAGAAACACTACTGACTCGAATAACCTTGTGAATCTGTACCTTTGTATTGTTAAAGGTATATCTCCAAGGTAAATTCTTGAAGATTTAACGCTAAGTAAAAAGGTACATTTGTCAAAAGGCAAATGTATTTGTTAATAATGCCAAATTCCCCTCAAAAAAGTACTGATTTGTGTTCCTAACAGCAACGTATGAGAGTGCCTGTTTTCCCACAGCCTTGAAAAGAGAAAGCGTTGTGATACTTAAAAAAACTTTGCTGATATGTATTTCAAATGACTAACATAACCACACCGAAGGGGGACAAGGGTGGATCTACCCCAAGTAACTCTCTCTCTCTTTAAGAACCATAATCTTTATTTTTTTTATTTAAGAAGGCATACATTATAGTTTTTTAAAAATACACAGAAGCACAAAGAAGAAAACAAAGAAGGGGCTATACTTTTTCTGCCCAGAGAATCCCTGATGACAGTCCTGAAAAGAGAGAGAGAGAGAGAAAGAGAGGGAGGGAGGGAGAGAAATTACATGTATAAAACCAGAAAATTTGCACAGTACAGAAAAGTACAAATAGTTTACCAAGTAACTCTTGAACCCAGTATTTTAACTATGTACCCATGGGCTAAAGAACTAAATGAACTATAAACAAATACTGAGTTCTAGTTAGTAGATCTGTTTTCCACAGTGGAAAGGGTTAGCAATTCCAAAACTATTAAATGTTTATTCTAGAACTGAGCAAATAAGTAGATATAAAGTAGATAATGGGAGTCAGTTGTTTCTCACTGTTGGAGTAGAAGTTACAAAGACGTAAAGGGATAAAGCTGGAGTAAACTCTGCAGTACGAGACTGGAATTGAAGGTATGAACCAACGTATGTAAAGACAAACACAGAAACAGACATAGATGTGTACATGTAAACTATTCCAAACTAAAAGGATTCAGAGCTCCCTGGGAAAATGGCTGGTTCCAGAGCTAGGGGGCTGGGAAAATACATGTTAGCCCAGACATCTTGCTGGGCCAGAAAGCAGATAAGTAAAAAAGTGTTCAGGAATAAGGGGGACATGTTAGGATGACACAAAAGCTAAAGTGAAGGGAGTTCTGCTGACCAACTCTGTACAGTTTGTGCATTCAAGTTAATGATAGTAACAGATAACTCAATAAGAAATTAAGAATCTATAAACCCATAATGAATAAACAAATGGGGGAGAAAGGAAGGGTCTTCCTTACTGTAGAATGCCAATTAATAAATGTCAAATGAATGGTGGAATTTTAAAAATCACTACTTGACCACCATCAGAGTAATAACTGCTGTTTCAGGCAAGAATCATTCATCAGTGGATGCTGAAACTAGTGGATGAAAGTTTGATGAGACTATCTATATAGTTCCAAAGTATTTCCTCACAAGATACTTACTATTTATAGTGGATAACATGGCAGACACCATCCTAACCAGGTGATTCAAGTTATCATTATCAGAAACCAGGTAAAGAGAAATCATTTGTTTCCTGACACAATGCACTGAGAAGGACAACACTTCTGAGGTATTCCTGTCAAAAATGTACTGCTCGAATCTCGTAATGAAAAACACCAGACAAACACCAACTGGGGAACTTTCTAGAAAATAAATGGCCTGTACTCTTAAAAAATATTAAAGTCACAAAAGACAAAATTTGTAGGAACTATTTCATATTAAAGGAAATGAAAGAGACTTCACAAACAAAATGCACCATTTGATCCAAGATTGGATGGATCCTTAGCCAGAATTTTATCTAATTTTATAAGTAGCATTAATAAAATAATATGCAAAATAAAATAACATGCAGATTAGACAGCAAGCAGTACCATATCAGTGTTAACTGATTTTGATAATTGCCATGGAGTTATGAAAGAGAAGTTACTTGTCTTTAATAAGTATTTAGAGGTAAACGGACATTATTCCTGCAACTTACTCTAATGCAGAACAAAAATAATATGTAGAGAAAGAGAATGATAAAGCAAATGTGACAATGTCAGAAATTATGTGAAAATTGGAAGTTTTTAAAAAAATCAACTGTATATATCCTTATTCAAAAAACTGGAAAACAAAGTTTAAAAACCATTTCCACTTACAATAGCACCAAAATTTAAAAATACCTGAGAAAAAGAATTTTAAAGACAAGATCTCACTGGAAACAATAAAACACTGCTTAGAAAAATTTTAAAAAACCTAAATAAATGGAGCTGTGCCATGTTCATGGATTAGAAAAAATCAATGTTGTTAAGATGTTAATTCTCCCCAAATTGATCTATAGATTCAACACTAATCAAAACCTCAAAAGGCATTGTTTTGGTAAAAACTGATGTTGATTTTAAAATTTATATGAGAATATAAAGGACCTGGAACAGTTAAAACGGTCTTGAAAAGGAAGAACAAAGTTAGAGAACTCACACTACTAATGCGATCTGATTTCATGACTTACCAAAATCAAGAGGGTTTCGTACTGGTACAAAGATAAATAAGTTAATCAATGGAACAGAGTAGAGTATCAAAACATATCTACACAAATACAGTCAATTGATTTTTTGTTTGTTTTTTTTCTGCTGAGGAAGATTTGCCCTGACCTAACATCCACTGCCAATCTTCCTTTTTGTATGTGAGTCGCCACCACAGCATGGCCACTGACAGACAAGGAGTGTAGGTCTGTGCCCAGGAACAGAACCCAGGACACCAAAGTGGAGCATGCTGAACTTAACCACAAGGCCACTGGGGCTGGCCCAAAAGTCAACTGATTTTTGACAAAGGTACCACGGCTCTTCAATGGGGAAAGGAAAGTCATTTCAAAAAATAAAGCTGAAACAACTAGATAAACATAAAAACACAAACCTGAACCACTACTTCAAACTTCACACAAAAATTAATCAAAGATGGATCACAAACCTTAACGTAGGAGCCAAAAACATAAGGCTTCTATAAGAAAATGTAATAAAATATTTTTGTGTCATTGGACAGGAAAGATGTCTAGTAACATTAACTATATATTTTTTTAATTTGATAAAATAGACTTTCTCAAAATTGAACACTTCTAAATCAAAGACACCTTAATAAAAACGAAAAGGCAGCCAACAGACTGGGAGAAAATATTTGCAATACATATATCTGACAAAGAACTTGTATCTAGAGTATATTAAAAAAAAATTCCACAAATGAAAAACAAAAAGACAAACTTTTTTTTTTTTAAAGGAAAAGCTACCATCTTCTTCCCCAAACTAACCTTTCCCTCCACTGTGGGGAGAGGCGGCGCCCCAGTGGCCAAGAATAGGGTATCAGCCTGAGTGGGGCACCAAAGGCGTCAAACGCAGGAGGGTGGCATGGTGTGGGAGTCAGAGCTCCAGAAGGGTGAAATGCCCAAACAAAGCCTGACAAGGGCAGGGCATCTAAGCCCAAGCAGGTGAAGAGGGCATTTATATGAGAGGGCAGCCTGGTGTGGGATTAGAGCTGGAGCAGGGGAAGCAACCAACCACAGGGGCCAGCCCGGCATAGGGTGCTGCAGTCCAAGGAGAGTAAAGAGGACATCTTCACGAGAGAGGGGCAGCAACAATGATGGGAAAGGAGACTAGTTATATAAGAGGGTGAGAGGATTAAACAATTAAGAAAATATATTAGAGGTAACAGGGAAAATATGACCTAAATTCCTTACTGTTGGAGAAGGGAGTCACAAATATGGAAAGGGAGAAAACTAGAATGAACCCTCTGGGCTTGCATTAGAATTTATGTTATTGGTGTAAAATCATGGTTTTCAACATATTTAGATAAAGTTAGACATAAACACAGATGTAAGTGCATATATGTATACGTATATGAATACACCCAAATAATCTTTACCCTCCTCCCGCTGAGAGGAACTGGGATCAGCAACACCCCAATAGCAGCAAGCATGTCTAGAACTTAGACTTTGGCTTCTAAATACCACTGGTACAGTAAAAGAACCAGGGCTCTATGGAGAAATGGCTAATAATAAGGGCTAGGGCAGAGAAAGTACACAGTGAGCCTAGATCATCTTTTAGTAGAAAGATGACAGCAAGAATGATGGGAATATGTCAAAGTGACACAAAAGCCAGATTGACAAAATTCCCACCAGCCAAATCAGGGACAGTCTGAACATCTAAATAAGTAATAATAATAGCTTATAACCCACTGAACAATAGAAAATAGAAAACATACAGATATAAATAAACACACCAAAATTTAGAAAAGGAATGGAATATCACACAGCTTCAAAGCCTCTCCCCACAAAATTGTTATTAAAAAGGGGGAAAAGAGGAATTTTATAGTGATGAAGCCTGGTAGATGCTACTTAACCAAGTGACAAAAGTGGACATCATTAGTGACACGACAAATTGAAATAAGGAGCCACCTTGACAGGACATGCTAAGAACACAGCATCACTTCTCTGATATTCTTGACAAAGATGCATAACCTGATTCTAATCATGAGAAAACCTAAGAAAACCCAAACTGAACAACCTTCTAGTAAATAACTGGTCTATTATCTTCAAATGAGTCAAAGTCACGAAAGTCAAGGGAAGACATAAGCACTGTTCTAGACTGGAGACCCAAGACATATGACAACTACATGCAACATACAATTCTGAATTAGATCCTTTAGGCATAAAGCTCATTACAGGGACAATTAGCAAAACTTGAACAGATTCTGAAGATTGGATGGTAAAAATGTCACAGTGTAATTTTCTGAATTTGATGGATGTATTATGGACATATAACAGATGTTCTTAATTGTCACACATACACACTAAAGTATTAAGGTGTAATGGGGCACTAAAATAGTTCAGGAAAAGAGAAGTTCTTTGTACTGTACTTAAAACTTTTCTAAAAGTTTATCAATGTTACATAATAAAAATAAATTATTTTTTAAATGGGTAAAACACTGTAATAGACAATTCACATAAGACGATGATACAAATAGCCAATAAACACATGAAAAGAATTCATCATCATTGGGGCCGCCTGGTGGCGCAGCGGTTTAGTCCGCGCTTGGCAGCCCGGGGTTCACGAGTTCGGATCCCGGGCGCCCGCCGATGCACTGCCTGTCAGCCACGCCGTGATGGCGTCCCATATAAAGTGGAGGAAGATGGGCACGGATGTTAGCCCAGGGCCAGTCTTCCTCAGCAAAAAGGGGACGATTGGCAACAGATGTTAGCTCAGGGCTGGTCTTCCCCACAAAAAGGAAAAAAAAAAAAAGAATTCATCATCATTTATCAAAGAAATGTAAATTAAAAGTGAGATATGAAAAAAAAGACATATGATCATATCCATTAATGCAGAAAAAATCTGACAACATTTAACACATATTCATGATAAAAATTTTCAGCAAACTAGGAATAGAAGGGAACCTCCTAAACATGATAAAGAACACCCAAAACTATCTATAGCTGACATCACACTAACGGTGCAAGACTGAATGTCTTCTAAGACTGGGAAGGAGGCAAGGATGCCTGCACTCACCGCTCCCATTCAACACAGCACCTTAAGTCCTAGCCAGTGAAATCAGCCAAGAAAAGGAAACAAAAGGCAAACAGATCAGAAGGAATATATAAAACTGGCCCTATTCACAGATGACATGATGGTCTACATAGAAAATCCCAAGGAATTTAGAGGAAAAACTCCAGAACTAGTGAGTGAGTTTATCAAGTTCACAGGATCTAGGTCAACACACAAAACTCAGTACTGTCTATATGCTAGCAATCAACAATTAGAAACCAAAATTAAAAGCACAATACCATTTAGAATAGCTTCCCCAAAAATTAAATACTAAGGGGTAGATCTAACAAGCATGTGCAGAATCTATATGCTAAAAACTACAAAATCCTGATGAAAATATCAAAGATGATATAAATAAAGGAAAAGACATAACCATGTCCATAGAATGGAAGATTCAACATAATCAAGATGTCAGTTCTCCCCAAACTAGTCTATTGGTTTAATGTATTTACTATTAAAATCTCAGGAAAAATTTTGTAGATAATTTTGAAAAAGAATAAAGTTGGAGGAATCATATCACCTGATTTTACAACTTATCATATGGCTACACGACAGTAAGCAAGACAGCATGGTACTGACAGAGGAACAGACATTCGGGAAATGAAACAAAGTCCAAAAGCAGAACCTTTTACAAAATATGGCCAAGTGATTTTTGACAGAGGTGTAAAAGTAATTTCATAAAGGATAGTCTTTTCAAACAAATGGTGCTGGAACAACTGGCCATCCATAGGCAAAAAAATAAACCTTGACATAACCTTACACCTAATTCAAAAGTTAACTCAAAAGGAATCACAGACCTAAATGTAAAATATAAAACTTTTAGTGAATATAGGAGAAAATTTTTGTGATCTAGAGCTAGGCAAAGATATGAAATACAAACACAAAAAAACCTATAGAACAAAAGTAAAAATTGATAAATTAGACTTCATCAAAATTCAAAACTTTTGCTGTATACAAGACACTCTTAAGAAAATGAAGATAAGCCACAGACTGAGAGAAAATATTTGTAAATCACATATCCAATAAACAATCCTTATCTAGAACACTCTAAGTTCAATAATAAGAAAATAATCCAATGAGAAAATGGACAAATACTTGAACATAAACTACACACAAAAAAGACATTCAAATAGAACATAAGTATGTGAAAAGATATTCAACTAGCCATTAGGGAAATGCAAATTAAAGGCCTTATGAGATTCTACTATGCATCTATTAGAATGGATAAAAGAAAAAATACCAACCATACCAAGTGCTCATGAGAAAATAGAAAAACTCAGACACTGCTAGTGGGAATGAAAAATGGTACCACTACTCTAGAAAATAACGTGGCAATTCCTTACAGAGTTAAACACACACATAGCATATGACTCAGCAATTCCACTTATAGGTATTTATCCTAGAGAAATAGAAATATTGCCAACTAAAACCTGCATGCAAATTTTCACAGTAGCTTCATTTATTTTATAGCCCCAAACTTTTAAGAACTCAAATATTCTTCAATGGAAGAATGGATAAACAACCTGTGGTATGCCCACAAAATGGAATACTACTCAACAATAAAAAAAGAACAGCGTTGATACACACAACAACTTAAACAGATCTCAGAGACATTACACTGAGTGAAAAAAGCCAATCTTGGGGTTGGCCCCATGGCCAAATGGCTAAAGGTCTGCATGCTCCACTTCGGCAGTCCAGGTTTGTGCATTCGGATCCCAAGCATGGACCTACTCCACTCATCAGCCATGCTGTGGAGGCATCCCACATACAAAATAGAGGAAGACTGGCAAAGATGTTAGCTCAGGGCTAACCTTCCTCACCAAAAACACCCAAAAAACAAAAAAAAACAGCCAATCTCAAAAGGTAGCATGTTGTATAATGCTATATATATGACATTCTGGAGAGGATAAAATTATAGTGAGGCCATCCTACACTATACAGTGTATTAATTTCCTATCGTTGTGTAACAAATTATCACAAATTTAGTAGCTTAAAACAATACACATTTACTATCTCAAGTTTCCAGGAGTCAAGAGTCTTAGCTGGGTCCTCTGCCCAGGGGCTCAGACGGTTCAAATCAAGGTGTCAACTGAGCTGCTTTCTTTTCTGGAGCTCAGTGTCGTTTTCCAAGATCACATGGTTATTGGTAGAAAACAATTTCCTGTGGCTGTGGGACTAAGGTCACTTTCTTGCTAGCTGTCAGCTGGGGCCTGCACTCAGCTCCTAGGGATCCCTGCAGTTCTTGCCATGTGGCCCTCTCACAATATGGCAGCTTGCTTCTCCAAAGCCAGCAGAACTGCTCACTTCTTCCATCTCTAACCTCCAGGTCCTCTTTTAAAGGGTTTGCCTGATTGGGTCAGGCCAACTTAAGATAATCTCTCTTTACGTTAACTTAAAGTCAATTGACCAAAAAAAAAAATAAATCAACTGATGAGGGACCTTAAGAACATCTGCAAAATCTCTTCACCTTTGCCATATCCTTCTGAGAGAAGCGAATTACAGTTCTCATCCCATGCCAGAGAGAGAGGTTATAGAAAAGCATGGGTTATTAGGGATCATTTTAGAATTCTGCCTAACACATCCAGGCTCCAGCTGTCCCTCCAGCTGACCACAGTTACAAGCAATAGCCCAGCTCTGATAATCTCAGATAATCTGAATCACACCAGAAAAACAGCCCATTTAACCCAAGAAATTGTGAGTTAAATATACAACGATTGTTTCAAGGCACCAAGTTTTGAGATGGTTTATTACACTGCAAAAGCTAACTGAGGGCCGGCCCTGTGGCCTAGTGGTTAAGTTCAGTGTGCTCCGCCTTGGCAGCCCGGGTTCGGTTCCTGGGCATAGACCTACACCACTCGTCACCAGCCATGCTGTGGTGGCGACCCACATACAAAACAGAGGAAGACTGGCACAGATGTTAGCTCAGGGTGAATCTTCCTCAGCAAAAAAATAAAATAAAATAGGCTAACTGACAAAAACACATAAAATACTTAGCCGTAGAGAATAATGAGGAGGGACTCAAGGATCAGGCAGAGGTGTCTCTACCAATGGGGCCAATAACTGCCAAAATGAAATGTACACACACACACATTTTTTTTTTTTTGTGAGGAAGACCAGCCCCGAGCTAACATCCGTTGCTAATCCTCCTCTTTTTGCTGAGGAAGACTGGCCCTGGGCTAACATCCGTGCCCATCTTCCTCTACTTTATATGGGACGCCGCCACAGCATGGTTGACAGGCAGTGCGTCAGCAGGCGCCCCAGATCCGAACCTGTGAACCCCGGGCTACCAAGCACTGCACCACTGGCCGGCCCCCACACACACATTTTTAATCTAAAAATAAAACAAGAAATTAAGCTTCACCCATTTGGCATATGAACTGACACTGCTGCCCTTTCACAACTCCTATGTCAGTCCTACACCATATTCTGAAATTCACTTATTTGTTTTCAGCATGTTTCATATGCCTAGTTAGGTGAATTAACAGACTTTATTATCTAGTTTTTTTTTTTTTTTTTTTTTTGGTGAGGAAGACCAGCCCTGAGCTAACATCCGTTGCTAATCCTCCTCTTTTTGCTGAGGAAGACTGGCCCTGGGCTAACATCCGTGCCCATCTTCCTCCACTTTATATGGGACGCCGCCACGGCATGGCTGACAGGCAGTGCGTCGGCGGGCGCCTGGGATCCGAACCAGCGAACCCCGGGCTGCCAAGCGCGGACTAAACCGCTGCGCCACCGGGCCGGCCCCCCTTTATTATCTAGTTTTAACCAGGCTTAAAAATATTACCATAAAGAAAAGGCAGTTTGGAGGTAATACTGATAATGTAAGTACAAGGGACACTAAGAACAGCAGAGCTGACATTTTTACACCAAATATATAACTCTTCATCAGATACGTTACAAGGTAAAATCAACAACGAACAAAACATGCCTGGAAAGAACTGAGCCAAAAGCATTCAAAATTAGATAAAGGGAGTTGAAATATACCTTCTGTCATTCAATAATTTCCATCTAATGTTAAGTAATTATTTTTAAAATGTACATAATTCTAAAATACTTTAAAATTTCTGTTTTAGGATGTATTTCATAACAGACATATTTTTAAAGAATATATGCTAATATATCTAGTAGTATGTGTATATATGTGTAAATAAGCAAGTATATATATACTGAGGACGTGAACTCAAACATTTTTTATCACCACTAGGGGAATAATAAAAAAAAGTGAATCCCACTGCCATATGCAGTGACATTAACAGAATTGTGCTTTAGAATCAATCTGACAGCAATTTGAACACCGCATTAGAGATAGAAAGAGTCTGAAAACTACAGCACTAATTAAGAGACTAATGCAATAGTTAGGCCAGAGGTAATTACTGCCTGAGTAAAAATGTTAAGAACTGTAAGTGAAAAGATTGTAATGAGCATTAAATAAGAATGAATGAAAAGAACATATATAGGCTATCTGCATAAAAGAAAGAAAAGGAAATAGGAAAACATATATCTCTATGGCTTTATAAAAATAAACACAGAAAAGATAAACCTCATCTAACAAAGCTTAAAAAGCAAGACTCCAAAGGATACATTTCTAAGTAACTTTATCTGCACGCCAGAACAAGGCTCAAAAATACTGACATGAATACAAAAATATCCAGAACCTAAAGTAAAATCCACAATGTTTTATCTAATCAAAAATTATTAGGAATGCAAAGAACCAAGAAAATTTGACCCATAATGACAAAAAGAAAAATTAAAATATAGAGACAGACTCAAAAATGATACAGATAGAACTAGAAGAGGATATGAAGTTATTATAACTATATTTCACGTGTTGAACACTGAGCACATTAAGCAGAGACATGTAAGATATAAAAACACCCAAATAACTTCCAGAGATAAAACTTCTAGAATTTGAACTTCTAGAGACAAAAATACAATGTCTGGATTAACAGCAGATTTCACATTGTAAAAGAAAAGATTAGTGAACATGAAGATATACCACAGAGTAAAAGAGTGAATAAATATGAACAGCACATCAGAAAGTTGTGGGACAACCTCAAGGGGACAAATATACTTGTAATTACAGTCCCCAAAGAGGAAGAAGAGGTGTAGGAGAAAAATATTTGAAGAAAAAAATGGCTGAATATTTACCAAATTTGATCCAAGAAGCTTAACAAAACCCAGGCACAAGAAACATGAGGTAAACCACACTAAAGTACATCATAATCAAACTGCTGGAAAGTAATAATAAAAAGAAAATATTAAAATTAAAAGGGGAAGAAAAGATACATCACTCACCGAGGAACAAAGATTAAAATAACAGCAGATATCTCATCAGAAATAATGCAAGCCAGAGACAGTGAAGCAACATCTTTCAAGTACAGAAAGAAAAAACTGTCAACCTAGAATTCTGTACCAAATGAAAATATCTTTTAAAAAAGAAGGAGAAATAATTTTTCAGACACACAAACACCTTAAAATACCATCACCAGCAGACCAGCATTACAACATTGAAGGAAGTCCTTCTGGCAGAATGAAAATGATACCAGATGGGAATCTGTATCTACACATACGCAATGAAGAGCACAAGAAATGGAAAATATGTAGGAAAATATGTATTTATTTCTTAAATCTCTTGAAAAGACAATTGACTGTTTAAATGAAAAACAAGAACTATGTACTGTGGGGTTTATAACATATGTGTAAGTGAAGTATATGACATTAGCACAAAGACTGAGGGGAAAACGGAAGTATACTGCTCTAAGGGTCTTATAATACAGGTGAAGTGGCATAATGTTACTTGAAGGTAGACTGTGATGTTAAATATCTATATAATAAACACTAAAGTGACCACCAAAATGACAAAATAAAGAGGTACAGCTAAGAGACAAAAAAGGAACTGAAAATATTTCTTTAAATCCTTAATCCAAAAGAAGGCAAAAAAAGAAGAAAAAAACAAAAGAACAGATGGGACAAATAGAAAACAATTAACAAGATGGTAAACTTAAACTCTACACCATCAGTAATCAGGTTAACTGTAACTGGTCTACACACCCCAATTAAAAGACAGAGATGATCAAATTGGATAAAAGCAAGATTCTACCATACTGTAAAAAAAAAAGCCTGCTGAAAATATAAAGACACAAGCTAAAAGT
The DNA here is from genome assembly GCA_031878705.1 of Tapirus indicus. NCBI lineage: Eukaryota > Metazoa > Chordata > Mammalia > Perissodactyla > Tapiridae > Tapirus > Tapirus indicus. The sequence goes on from CM062929.1 coordinate 68,174,537, forward strand.
AATAGGATGGAAAAATATATACCATGCAAACACTAATCAAATGAAAGCAGAAGTGGCTATATTATTATGAGATAAAGTAGATTTTAGATCAAAGAATATTACCAGGAATAAAGACGGTCATTTAGAATTGACAAAGGAGTCAGTTCATCAAGAAGAAGATAATCCTAAATGTTTATGTACCTTTGAAATGAATTTCAAAATACATGAAACAAAAATTGATAGAACTGAAAGAATAAACAAATCCACAATTAGAGATCAACATCCCCTCTCCATAATTGATAGATTAAGTAGATAGAAAGTCAGTAAGAATATAGAAGATTTGAACAATGCTATCAACCAGCAAGCTAATCAACATTTATAGAACACACCACCCGACAACAGCAGAATACACATTCTTTTCAAGTACACATGGAACATTTATCAAGATAGACCTTATTCTGGGCCATAAAACAAGCCTCAATAAATTTAAAATGATTCAAATCATACAAGGTATGTTCTCTTACCACAATGGAATTACAATAGAAATCAGTAACAGAAAGGTCTCTGGATATTCCCCAAATACAGAGAAACTAAATATCACACTCCTAAATAATCAACAACTTAAAGAAGAAATCAAAAGAAAAACTAGATATTTTGAACTGAATGAAAATAAAAATACAACATATGAAAGAAAATTTGTGGTATACATTAAATGCTTATTTTAGAAAAGAGGAAAGTTCTCAAATAAATACCTCAGCTTCCATCATGAGAAACTGGGAAGAAGAAGGGGAGCAAATTAAGCCCAAATGAAGTATAAGAAAGAAAATAATAAAAACAAGAGCAAAGATCAATGAAATAGAAAAGAAAAAAGCAACAGAGAAAAGTCAATGAAACCAAAAGCTGGTTTTTGAGATGATCACTAAAACTGATGAACCACTAGCCAGATGAATTAGGTCAAGACAGAAGATGCAAATTACCAACATCAGAGAGGGAGCAGTGACATTATTACAGATTCTACAAATATTAAAAGGATAATAAATAAATATCATGAACATCTGTATGACAATAATTTTGACAATTTAGATGAAATGGACACAAATTACTACAACTCAACCAAGCAGAAACAGGCAACCATATCTGTATAAGAAATTGAATTTGAAATAAAAAATCTCCAGGCTCAGGTGACTCCATTGGTGAATTCTATCAAACATTTAAGGAAGAAATAATAGTAATTCTATAACTCTTTCAGAAAATCTAAAAGGAAGAAAAACTTTCCAATTGCTATAGCTTAAATGTTTGTTTCCCCCCAAAATTCACATGTTGGAATCCTTACGCTCAATGTGATGATTGATGTTAGGTTAGAAGGTGGGGCCTTTGGGAGATGATTTGGTCATACGGATGGATTAGTGCCCTCATGAATGGGATTAGTGCTCTTACAAAAAGAGATTCCAGAGAGCTCTCTAGCCCCTTCCGCATGTGAGGACACAAGAAGTCTGCAATCCAGCAGAGAGCCCTCACCTGACCATGTGGGCACCCTGATCTTGGACTTCCAGTCTCCAGAACTGTGAGAAATAAATTTCTGCTGTTTATAAGCCACACAGTCTGTGGCATTTTGTCACAGCCCCAAACAGACTAAGACACCAATTCATTCTCTAAGGACAGCATTACTCTTACATGAAAATCAGACAAACACATTATAAGAAAACTACAGTCCAACAGGCCTCACAAACACAGATGCAAAAATTAAATTTTAGCAAATCAAATCCAAAAATATTTTATAAAAAGGATAATATACCATGACCAAGTGAGTTTTATACCAGAACTATAAGGTTAAACATTCAGACTAAAACAAACAAACAAAAAAGCCACACCATATATTCATCTCAGTAGATGCAGAAAAAGCATTTGAAAAAAATCCTACATCCATTGCTAACAAATGTTAAATGTTAACAAACAATAGATGAATCTGGGTAAAGAGAATACGGGTGTTTTTTGTACTATTTATTTTATCCTTGCAACTTTTCTGTGAGTTTGGAATTACTGCCAAAGAAAGAATCTTTTTAATGACAATACATGAAACGCTATTAGCTCAGTTCCTGGAACAAATTAAGAGCTCAATAAATGCTAATAATAATCACCTAACTCAACCCCTCAAACTGTAGATGATAAAATTGAGGCTCAGAGAATGTAAGTAATTTATCGAAAGTCATCCTCCTGTTAGTTAATGACTAAAACTCAAGTCTCTAGATCAGCCTTCCCCCCACCCCCTGACCACCACACACATAATTTCATAATGGCTCACTAACTTGTTTAAAACAGAACAAAAAAGGAAAATATATCTCTGGTTCTTTTTCCAGTTTATGTCCTATTACACCTAATGAAAAATATCCCCACCACACAAACAGTCACAAACAGGACCTTCTGTGGAACTTCACCAAAAAATTAGGAGAAGGGAGAATATGAAGGTGGGATCTTGGTCTGAGCTAAGTAGATAAGGTAGACAGACTGAGCAATCAGAGAGGAATATTAGGAGATAATGAGAGATTTTAATCTGAAATATATCACCCTAAGACCACAGTGGAAAGAGAAAAGACAGAATTGCTATGGGAAAGTGGTAAGGTGATGTAGCAGCTGATTGCACGTGGGGAGAAAAGAGAAGTCAGGAGTAACTCAGGTTTTGAGTCTGGGTTACTGAAAAGACAGTGTTGGCATAGAAACAGGAAACATAAGAGGAAGGCTGACTTGTGACGCCAGTAAGAGGATGTGAGATGAAGAAAGAGGTGGCTGTGTGATACCAGTGGAATCTGTGAGTGGAAGATATACTGGACATGCAGATCTGGAGTTCTAGAATTAGAGAAAGAGATTTAGGCATCTGCCCATTCAGCTGGGATAGCTGAAGATTAGCTACTACAAGAAAAGAGAGGAATCTTTTCTCTAACCCAAGATATCTCTCAACTCCCCAGAGAACAGCAGTGGACCACTGCAGTGATGCTTTCCCATAGGAACTGCTGACGAGAAAGAACCGTGCTGCCGCACAAGCCAATCAGAGGCACTCCGATCAATCAAGCTGCAAAGCGCCCATTAGTGCTGTCAACTGATATATCCCCCTTCAGGCTGACACAGTGCTTTATGCACAAGGGGAAACGATCTCAGGGACACCACAGCTGCATCACCAGCAGCACGTGAGTTTTGACAAAACTCAGAACCTTTTATGTTTTAGTGAGTTACACCTGTTTTACAGGATGTAACTACAAGTGAGCAATTTGTCATAGATTTTCCAGTGAAAATAGCAGATAGGCCTGACACAGAAGCAATCATCTCCCAATCCAAATACATAGAAAAGCTGTGCAAAATATAACATACACATAGGCAAGCCCCAAAGCAAGAAAGTCAAATTGCCTAATGCTAGAAACAATGAAGCTACTCAAAGCCCAATAACTCCCAGGGCTACTAAAGCCAGATACAGGTTGTAGGGCTTGGGACAGGTGTTTTAATGCCTGCAAAGACTAAGAGACAAAAAACTGAAAATGAGTTAGATGCATAAAAAATACCAAAAGCCACAAAGAACTGCACAGGAACTCCAATTTCTGGTCCATGAAAAAAAAAGTTCTCCATTTGCCAGAATTGAGGGGTGAAAAGGTCACCTCTGAGAAACTGAAACTCCGTATAATAGGTATGGGTTCCAAAATCACTGCATCCAAGTGGTCCAGGAACCCCGAGTCAAGAAATTAGCCTAAGAACAGGTATGGCGCTACAGAAACCTGTTGGTTCAACAGAAACTCAAAACTTCCCTAGAAGAATCTCTCTAACCACCTGATTCACATAAAAAATAAACCCCACAATGATAAGCATATAAATCAAAATTTAAAACCATATAAAAAAAAAAACCACCAAGAGGGGGATGGTTTTCAAGAGACAAAACAAATAGGCAAACTTAGACCTCAAGACCTAGGTAGAATAGAATAAAGAGGCTTTAAAATTTACAGAAATAAAACTCACAAGAACAGGATGGAATGAGAAAAGAATAGGCAAATTCCAAAAAAGAATTAGGTAGAAAATCTAGAAATAAACATAAGGGATAAAAAGCTGAATGTTTAGTCAAAACCAAAGAACTAGTGAACCATATTATTGATCTGAAATAATCTCACAGAATGTGGCACAAAAAGATAAAGAGATGGAAAACATGTAAATGTCAGAAGAGGAGGCAGGAAAGGTGATATTCAAAGACACACTGGCCAAAAGTAAAGACAGGAGTCTTTGGATTCCAGGGTAATTTACTCAAATATACACTGTAGCAAAACTGCAGAACAATAAAGACAGACAAAAAATAGTAAGAAGAAACCAAGCAGAAATGATCATAAAGTAACCACAATTAGATACTAGATTTCTCAAATGCAACAAAATAGATGTCAGAAAACAATGGAATGACATCTTCCTATGAAAGGGAAAACAGCAGTCAATTACAAATAATTACACAGCTAAAATGCCATCTAAGAAAAAGGGCAGGGGCCAGCTGGTGGTGTAGTGGTTATGTTCGCGTGCTCTGCTTCAGTGGCCCTGGGTTTGCAGGTTTGAATCCCGGTCACAGACTGACACATCGCTCATCAAGCCATGCTGTGGAGGCATCCCACATACAAAACAGAGGAAGATAGGCACGCATGTTAGCTCAGGGCCAATCTTCCTCACCAAAAAAGGAAAGAAAGAAAAAGGGCAAAATACAGGCCTTAAGATACACAAGGTAGTTTATGACTTACAGATCCATACGGAAAGAACTTAATAAATGAGGTACGCTAATACAAAAGAAATTAAACACAGAATGAAGGAGTAGGATGCAAGAAGCAATGGTAAACCAAGAAATTTGTAATATCTCAACATAAATACTACACAAAATTTTTATTAATGCCTATCTTTGAGAGATTTAAAAGTAAGGGGGGGAGGTAGCCCTGTGGTCTAGTGGTTAAGTTTGGTGTGCTCCACTTCAGTGGCCCAGGTTCAGTTCTCAGGTGCACACCTACACCACTTGTTGGCAGCCATGCTACGGCGGCGACCCACATACAAAATAGAGGAAGACTGGTACAGATGTTAGCTCAGGGTGAATCTTCCTCAGCAAATAAAAAAATAAATAAAAGAAAGGTGGAACTTCAAAACTAGACAAGACTATGGAAGATAACAAGCACAACATTCAGAATTAAAACATTTTAAAATGCAAGTACTGAATCTGAATAGACCAATCACAAGTGAAGATATTGAAACAGTAATCAAAAACTTCCCAAAAAATAAAAGTCCAGGACCAGATGGCTTCCCTGGAGAATTTTACCAAACATTCAAAGAAGATTTAACACCTATTCTTCTCAAACTATTCCAAAAAATAGAGGAAGATGGAATACTTCCTGACACATTCTACGAGGCCATCACCCTGATACCAAAGCCAGACAAGGACAATACAAAGAGGGAAAACTACAGGCCATTATCACTGATAAACATAGATGCAAATATCCTCAACAAAATATTGGCAAACCAAATACAGCAATACATCAAAAAGCTCATACACCACGATCAAGTGGGACTTATACCAGGCACATAGGGATGGTTCAACATCCGCAAATCAATCAACGTGATGCACCACATTAACAAAATGAAGAATAAAAACCACATGATCATCTCAGTCAATGCAGAGAAGGCATTTGACAAGATTCAACATCCATTTATGATAAAAACTCTCAACAAAATGGGTATAGAAGGAAAAGTACCTCAACATAATAAGGGCCATATATGACAAACCTACAGCAAACATCCTACTCAACGGGGAAAAACTGAAAGCCATTCCTTTGAGGACAGGAACAAGACAAGGGTGCCCACTCTCGCCACTCTTATTCAACATAGTACTGGAAGTTTTGGCCAGAGCAATTAGGCAAGAAAAAGGAATAAAAGGACCCCAAATAGGCAACAAAGACGTGAAACTCTCACTATTTGCAGGCGACATGAAACCCCAAAAAAACCCATTGGAAAATGCAAGTACTGTTCATGAGGAGAGATAGACAATCACTTTAGACTGTAAGTACTCATGTTGAAAAATATAAAAGTCACCAGTATGATGGAAATAAAATAATTAACTTCCAAGTCAGCAGAGGGTAAAAAAAGGGGAATTTTAAAAATGAGTCCATGCTATGTAACAACGATGAACCTTGAAAACATTATGCTAACTGAAATAAGCAGTCACAAAAGGACAAATATTATATAATTCCACTCACATGAGATCCCTAGAGTATCAAATTCATAAAGACAGAAAGTAGAATGGTGACTGCCAGTGGCTAGGTGGGAGGGGAGGATGGGGAGTTAGTGTTTAATGGGTACAAAGTTTCAGCTGGGTAAGGTTCTGGAGAGGGATGGTGGTGATGGCTGCACAACATGAATGTACTTATTAATGCCACAACTGTACACTTAAAAATGGTTACAATGGTAAATTTTATGTTATGTATATTTTAGCACAGTTTAAATAAAAAGACAATAATTTTTTTTAAAACGTAGTCCAATAAAAGCCAGAAAAGAAGCAACAACACAAGAAAAAGCATAATAAGTATTTAAAAAAAAGAAAAGACAAAATATATTAGTAATCACAATAAATATGCTTACTTCACTTATTAAAAAGAGAGAAACTCCAGACTAAATATTTTTTTTAAGTCCAGCTACAAGCAGTTTATAAGCAACAGCAAAAACAGAGAAAGGTTGAAACTAAGACTTGAAGAGGATACAGCAACCATATTCTATCCCAAAAGACAAAAGAATTGAAAGTAGAAAGTATTAATATAAAGAGGGACCCTTTTTAATCAATAAAAAAGGCAATTCAAAAAGCTGTAATAATCAAAAACCTGAATGGACACTGTGGTAGCTGGTCTCCAAAAAGGACCCCAATGAATGAAACCACTTAGCATTTCTGTATTTGCAGAGTCCCCTCCCACTGAATCTCGGCTGATCCCTTGGTTTGCTTTACACAACAGAATGTGGTAGAAGTTGCCCTGCGCCAGAGCCTTAAGAACACCTGGCACCTTAAGAATTCCTGGTTTTGCACTTTAGAGAAGCCTGAGCTGCCATATAAGAAAGCTGGATACACATGCTGGAGAAACAGCATGGGACAGACTGTGGGAAAGGGAAAAGTCTGGAGACCACATGGAAAGAAAGCCCAGCCATCCCAGCATCCAAGCTAAGCCCTGCCTTCCAGCCATCCCTGCCAAACTGCCAAATGTGTGCACTGTCTTGTACATTTCAGTCTAATAGAGGCCTGACACATCTTCAACCCCAGCCTGACATCATGTGGAGCTGAAGAACCATCGTACTGAGCCCAGTCAATCCACAGATACACGAGACATCACAAATGGTTATTGTTTTAGGACTTGAAGCTTTGGGGTGGTTTACTAGTTAGTTACCATACATAACTAAAAACACAAATAATACAGCCTCAAAATATATAAAGGAAGAACTGTCTGATCTCAGGGAGAAACTGACAAATCCACAATTAAAGAGGGTATAGTTCTCAAGTTGACACATAAAGCAGATTAAAAAACTAAAAACACAGATTTAAAAACTTAATTTAAAAACGTGACTGATAATACATACACAGAATACCGTGATACAGAAAGACAAATAGAAAATACACATACCGTAAAAGCATATCTTAAATGCTTAAAAAACTGAGCACATATTAAGCCAGAAAAGAAGTCTCAAAAGAATCCAAAACACAAACACCACTTCTTTGACAATGATTTAATAAAATGAGTAAAATGGGAGGAGGAGGATACAGTATGTATTTGGAAACTTTTAAAAAAAAAACTTTGATTCATGAATTAAATAAGATTTCATAATAGAAATCTCCAAATAATTAGAACTGAAGAAACATAAAACTGTCAAAACTTGTAGGGTCATGTCCACCAAGAGGGTATACAAGGTAAACACACTCCTTCTGAATCTATCTGGGGTAAAGGACCAGTTTGGGGTTTTTTTTCCAGCCCAACAAAAACTAATAAACACTCGCAATTGCTGTACTTAAATCATGACAGACAGGAACAATAGTTCACAAACTGACGCTAGTCTGTGGATCTTAATTTAACTAGCATTAACAATGGTAAGCCCACAAAATACAGTACGGTACCACTATAAAGAGGAGTGAAGAACATCTCTATATATGGCTGTGGAGTGATCTCCTGGACATACCGTTAAGTTAAAAAAGTGGGGAAAAGTGTGTATAATGCCATTCTAAGAAAGGAGGAAGATACAAATACAAATATGTTGCTTACCCTAAAAAGGAAGAAAAATAAACACTAAAATGCTTACCCATAGGGGAAAGAAGGAATAGGTGGAGGGGACTGGATACGAGCTAGACTTCACTGAATAACATTATGTTGTAAATTTAACTATACATAAAATATTTTACATTATAAAGCAAAATTAAAATTTATAGAAGCAATCCCTAAAAAAAAAAGGTAGATAAAACTAACAAACCAAACTGTGTATCAAGTTGATGGCACAACCACACATAAACGAGTCATTTCAAGTGACTTTAAATTACAGTCAAGTGTAAATTTAGTGAGATATACCCTAAGGCCAACAACAACAACAAAAACTCTTTATAGAGTAGTCATACTGTTGGTGGTAGTCCTGGTATTGTTATTCTGAGATTGCTGGAAAAAGCAAATGAGTAATTATGTGGTTTCACTGGGAACCAGAATTTCCACACAAGAGAAAGGAGTTACATACATAAGATTGAAAAAGATCAAGCAAAATCTATAGTCTTGAAATTGAAATGGAATTATCAGTAAGAACTCATGAAATATTTTATCTTAAAAAAATACATAAACATACATATATATTCACACACACATGTATATATGTGTATACACATATACACATATATACATATGTGTGTATGTACACAAACTTTCCCTTTAGGCCATGATAGATTAAGAGTTGCCAAATTTACCCTCCCACTGTAAACAACTAAGAAACTAAACAAAATATGTGAAACAACTGTTTTCAACATTAGAAAACAGGCAGCAGAAGACTGGGATCCTGAAGAGAAGAAAAACAAACTGAGTCCTACAACTACCCCAGCTTTCTGCCTGGAGGTACAATCTAGACTTCACAGAAGAAGGGGAGGGGTGCTGGGGGGTGGATCCCAAGCAGAGCACTGCAGTCTTCCTGAACTGAGACAGAGATACAAGTTCTGGGAGGCTGAGACAGCTGGAAATGGCACAGCAGAATTCCAGAGTGGAAGAACTTATGCAGAAAAAGACCTCGAGAAATCTGCATAGGGTCTCTGAATATGTACAGGGTGAAATCCTATACAGCCGGGCAATGAATGGCTGAATAATTCCCAGAGCAGAAGGGTGGGAGACAGAGTGGTACGACCAGCCAGGGTGGAGGGACATCGTTCAACAACTGAGGCGTTTGGTAGAGACTCCAGAAGAGCAATACCTCAGTAGTAGAGTTAAAGGATTCTTAGAATAAAGGCTACTCTAGACCTGCCCTAACCAAACTTAAAAACAAGCCTCGAGGGAGAAACTAATCCACAGGTAACCTAATGACCTGCCAAAGTAAAGCCCAACACTCTTGAAAGGAAGATAAATTGTTTAACACCCAACAATGTAAAATTCACATTGCTCAGCATCCAAACAAAAACTGACAGATATGCCAATAAACAGGAAAATGTTACTCATAAGCAGAAAATCAATCAGTCAATAGCAACAGACCCAGAAATGACAGAGGAGAGGGAATTAATGGACAAAGACTTAAAACAGCTACTATAAATGCATGATATGATCAAGGATTAAAGGAGAGAACGAACATAATGAGGAGAAAAATGGAAGATATAAAATAAAAAACAAATGGAATTTCTAAAGATCAAAAATACAATATCAGTAATGAAAAATTCACTGGATGAGATCAACAACAAATTAGATAATGCAGAAGGGTTCAGTAGCAATAGAAAGTATCCAAAATGCAGTACAGAGAAAAATGACTGAAAAAAATTAACAGAGCCCCAGTGACCTGTGGGACGAAATAAAGTGGTCAAACACACGTCATCCCAGAAGAAACAGGATGACAGGGGAAAAAAAGGAAGAAATAATGGCTGAAAATATTTTAAATTTGACCCACAGATCTGAGAAGTTCACAGTATATCATAATCAAATTGTCAAACCTATAGATACAGAGAAAAATCTTAAAACCCGCAACACACACAAAAAGGAACAAATATAAGAATTACCACAAATTTCTCATCAGAAACTATGCAAACCAGAAGACAAAGGATTGGTATCTTTAAAATGCTGAAAGAAAAAAATTAACTTTCAACCTAGAATTTGATATCTAGCAAAAATATCCTTCAGGGCAAAATAAAGACTTTTTCATACAAAGAAAAGCTGACAGAATATGTCACAGCAGACCCGTACTACAAGAAGCGTTAAAGGAAGTTCTTCAGGAGGAAAGAAAATGCTTAACAAATGGAAACTTGGACCTCCACAAAGTAATGAAGAACACCAGTCTGGGGGATCAGAATTGGCCACCCCAAAATGTGTCTCTTTGGTTAAGGACAAGAGACTGAAAGAAACCCTGACCATCTCCCTAATTGCCTAAAAGAATTTAAGACAGAGGCCTGTCCCCAGGACAGTCTATCACCACAGATAACTCTGGGTGTCAGTAGACTGTGAGGGTCCATGCTAAGTCCATTCTTACCAAAGTTCTGTTTACCAAACAATGGCTTTTCCATTTCCATGTGAATTGCCTTCCTCCCCTCTGAAGTCCCAAACCACTACCCCCAACATCCTCCTTTGTCTTTAGCTGAAGATGGTATTTAAGGGGATAGCTTCGGCAAGTCTGGTGAGCTAACTCAGTTTTCCTGGGTTTCTCCCATGTATACATGTTATTAAACTTTGTTTGATTTTTCTCCTGTTATTCTATCTCATGTCAATTTAACTCTTAGACCAGCCAGAAGGACCTAGAGGGTAGATAAATTGTCTTCCTCCCCTACACCAGAAATGGTAAATATGTGTGTAAAAATAAGACTTTCCCCTATTTTTTAATTATTTTAAAAGAACTGTTTAAAGCAAAAGTAGTAATAATGTTTTGTGGAGTGCATAATCTATGAAGAAGCAAAATATATGAAAAGAATAGCACAAAGGCTAAGGAGGGGGTAAATGGAAAAACCGTACCATGAGGATCTTACATTTTATATGAAATGGTATAATGCTATTTAAAGGCAGTCTCTGATAAGTTAAAGATGCATTTTGTAAAACATAAAGCAATCTCTGAAAAAAAATTAAACAGAGATATAGTTAATAAGCTAATAGTAGTGATAAAAGGAAATACTAAGAAATACTCGACCCAAAAGAAGGCAGGAAAAGAAGGAAAAAGGAAAGAAAACAGGACAACTAGAAAACAAAGAGCTAGATGGCAGACTTAATTCAACCATATCAGTAGTTACATTAAATGTACATGGTCCAAGCATCCCAATTAAAAGGGAGAAATTATTAGACTGGACAAAAAAAAAATCAAGACCCAACTAGAAATATACAGAAATCTTAAATATAAAGACACAGATTGGGTTAAAAGCAAAAGGATGGAAAAAAATATACCATGCAAAACCTAATTATAAGACAGCAGGACTGACTGTATCAATATCAAAGTAGATTTCAGGGAAAAAAAGATATTGCCAGGGAGAAAAAGGAGAAATTTTACTAAACAACAAAAAACTTGAACATAAGATGGTACAGCCACTTTGGAAAATAGCTTGGCTGTTTCTTAGAAAGGTTAAACAGAAATTACAACACAATTCAGCAATTCCACTCCTAGGTATCTACCCAAGAGAAATGAAAATGTACGTCCACACAAAGATTTGTATGCAAATATTCATAGCATTACTCTTAATAGTCAAAAAGAGAAAACAAGCTAAACGTCCATCAACTGAGGAATGGATAAGCTAAATGTGGTAAATCCATACAACGGGATATTATTTGGCAAAAAAAAAAGGAACAAACTGTTGATATATATTACAAGATAGCTAAATCTCAAATATCTCAAGCTAAGTGATGGAAGCCAGACTCAAAGGGCCACTCAACATACGATTTCATTTATACGACCTTCTGGAAAAGGCAGAACTGCAAGGACAGAAAACAAATCAATGGCTGTCAGGAGCTGGAGTGGGGAGAGGAAATGACTACAAAAGGGCACAGGGGAAGTTTCTAGGGTGACGGAACTGTTCTATATCTTAATCATGGCAGTAATTACACATATGTATATGTTTGTCAAAACTCAAAGGACTATAACCTTAAAAAGGTGAATTTTACTATATGTAAATGTAAAAGTGAATTTTTAAGGGAGGGAGAAGCATCTTAGCACCAACATTTACTGGAGTAACTATAATCACGCCACGTACAGCATATCTTTAAATAGCACTGTTAAAATGCCAAATAAAATGTCAAAACAAACATGACCTAAAAAAATCAAATGAATTAAAAAAAACTCATAGAATTATACACTAGCACATCAAAATGGGTGAATTTTACTGTATGTAAATTATGCCATAATTTAAAAACAGAAAAAAACTCCACAAAATACTATTTTACACTCACAATACTGAGCAACAGGAATTTTCATATACTATGGAAGGAGTGTAAGTTCATACCGCCACTTTGAAAAAAACAGCGATACTACTTAGTAATGATGATTAGGTGCAAAACCTACTTGTCAGTCCCATTCCCAGCAACACACACCCCCTGGAGAAGCTACTGCACACATGCACGAGGAGACATGTACAAGAGTACTCAATGCAGCATTGCTTGTTACAGTGAGAACTAGAAATAACCCAAATATACACCAAGTACAGAATGGACAAATAAGTCATGGTATATTCATACCATCAGACAGCGTGTAGCAGAAAATACGATGTATCTCAATTAAATGCACCAGCACAGATCAAGCTCAGAAATGATAAGCAAAAGCAGCAAGTCAGAGAAAGATACATACAGTATGATTCCATTCACATAAAGATATTTTTTAAAGGCATGTTCAGCAATACATACACACGGGTAAACCTAGAAATAAAAGCAAGAGAATGATTGCTATGAAAATTGCAAGAGCGGTATCTCCTGCAGCGAGGGAAAGGGATGTGCTCAGAGGCTTCACAGCATCAAGGATGTTCTGCTCTTGGGCTGACTGGTGGACATGGAGTGTGCAGTTTACTTTTTAGCTATTATTCTTTAAAATAACACAAACTTTATATATACTCTTTTGTGTAAATTATATATTTCACAATAAAAAAACTAAAAACAATATATTCTCAAAACGAAACACATCATGCCCAGTAGGTTTTATAGACATGTTCTACTAAAAGGAACAAATAATCTGTCTTAAAGAGACTACTACAGAGAATCAAAGGGCGGGGAAAATAGCACAGCTTGTTTCGATACCAAACAGGACAAGGTTTGAAATCAGAGTATCACTGATATGTCACTTACCAATACAGATGTAAACTTCCTAAATAAATTATTCATATTCTAAATCCAGCAATGTGCATTTAAAAAGAAAACCATGTCAAAGTGACATTTACCTTAGGAATATAAGGATGCTTGAGCACGGGAAAATATGTTAACATAATTCACTATATTGTGAAATTAAAAGAAACTATAATTCATTTACTCACACATATTTATTGGGTGCCTCTACTTTTTTCCTAGGGACTGGAGAGACAACAGTAATCAAACGTTAAAACTTACGTTCTAGTCAAAGGAGACAATAACAATAAACAAAATACATACATAATATAGTACATCAAAGATAAACACCAAGAAGAAAAACATAAGGCAGGGAACAGGGGATTGGGAGTGCTATGGGGTACAGAGCGGTCAGGGTACAATTTGAGCAAAGACTTGAAGGAGGTGTGGGAACAAGGCATACAGGTATTTGGGGGGAAAGCATTTCAGACAGCTGAAACAGCAAGGCAAAAAGCAAGGCAATTTATCATCAAATTGTGCTTTTTAAAAAATCCCTCTGGCTGCTGTGTGGAATTACAAAGGAGCAAACTGGATTCTAAGGGGGCAAAAGTGAAAGCAAGAAGAAAGCAGGAGATATTTCAGTATCCAGCATATGAGGATAACTTAGACTAAGGTGGTGGCAATGGAAATGGAGACCAAAAACAAAGTAGAAGTTTTAAAAGGAGCATGGTCAGGAGTTAATTTACCAAAGAAGAAAACTGGCATGGAGTCCAAGTGAAGACTAAAACAAAAGGATTAGCTGACACTTAAAGGCACACATTTCAAAGCCCATCTAGTACAATGGAATCGAAAAAGACAGCATCTTCCAGAAGAGAACAGACGTGTTCTTTGCTCCCTATTCCTCTCCTGCCTCATGATGCACAAAGAATTGGAAGTTATTCTTTCAGAACCTTGAGTATGCTTCTTAAACATTTGAGAACCAGCTCATTTAGTCAAAACTTCAAATCTCCTACCCTGTCCTCCATGTGTTAAATACAAATTTCTCAAATAACCAAAAATGTGACTCTGTACCATTTACTTCAACTGTCTAGGCTGTTTCCCCATTAATACAGGAGGACAAAATATACATGTTTCAAAAAGACCAGTGTGTAGGGGCCAGCCCTGTGGCATAGTGGTTAAGTCTGGTGTACTCCACTTTGGCAGCCTGGGTTCGCAGATTCAGATTCCAGGCGTGGACCCACACCACTTGTCAAGCTATGCTGTGGTGGCAACCCACAGACAAAATAGAGGAAGACAGGCACAGATGTTAGCTCAGGGCTAGTCTTCCTCAAGCAAAAAGAAAAGGGAGACTGGCAACAGATGTTAGCTCAGGGCAAATCTTCCTCACCAAAAAAAAAAAAGACCAACGTGAGGAGTATGATGCCTCTCTGGAATATAGTCAGCAGTCAATTAAACATCAGTTTCCATCTTTTCTTCCAGATTTAGCTAAGCTAGAATAAGAAGCAACTTTCTCAGACTAAACAAGTTCCTCAAATAACTCTCCCAAAAAGTCTGATCTAAAGGACTGAGAAGAGATCAAACACAGTTTTCATATTGGCTGACCTAAAGAAAAGTGTATTTTTTCAAACACAGTCCCAAGGAAGCCTGGAGCATGTACAATCTCCTCACTTTCCCAGAACCCTGGTCCTTTAAAATCACACTTAAAAAAAATGTTTATAACCTTTTCGTTTTAAAAATCTGCCTCACTTTAGCAACCCTGAAATTATCTTCCTGCCCATCCCCCTGAGCTAGCACAAAGTCATTCTGCTGGTAGTGCTTTCCAAACCTCTGTTACCTGAGCTTTACCAATTCATTCTCAAAGGGCTTTGAACTTCAGGAGGGAGAAGGACAAAAGGCAGCTCAGAGTCTGACCAGGGCTCAGAAAACAATCAAGTTCTCTCTTCTCCCTGAGCTGGCTGGGAATCCTGACAATGGAATACCCCTTTTTTCAAAGGTGGATCCAGACATCCCTTGAGAATTACTTAAACAAATAAGAAACCTTTTACCAAGTGAGGGGTCAAAGCCTCCATCAAAACCAAACTGCTGCTACCACTAAGCAGAGCAAATGGTGCTGCCCTCCTAACTGGGCCTTCTGTGCAGACCTCCTGCAGTACACAGTGGAATAGGGTTTGCAATAAGACAGTCGGCCTCTAGTAAATACCAAACACATCACAAAAACAGAAAGGAAAAATATCCAGTGCTGACTTACTTTTCACAGAAAATTGTCCAGATGCTAGAAATTTTTACTCTAAGAGGTTTTCAACAGAGCTCCAGGGCCTGGGAAAGATGTCTTGGGTGCCTGGGGCACAGGGTGGGGATGGCAGAACCCAGGAGATGGAGAAGCTGGGCCCTCATGCTTGTTTCAACCAAATCAGTTTCACAGTCATCTATTTCTATTTTGCAGCTCCATTCCACGAGATGAAAGGGTTTTACTCCTGAAGTATGTAAACGACTAATCTACTTCAACCCCTCCGTGTTAGAGACAAAGAAGCATAAATGGACATATTCAGTAAGACATAAGGTGCTATGCTGGAACCCAGACCTTGACTCCTAGTCCAGTGCTTTTACTATCATCATATACGTGCCACTCATTCTGGCAGAGAAAAGAATGCCTACGATCAGAAATGCCAATGTAATTAATGCAGAGTGCAAAATTCAAACCAGCTGGCCATAACTAAATAGTTCACATCTAAGGATATGAAAAGCTACTTTTGCTTAACAATTATAAAAATCTTCATTAAAGAGAGTAAAAGTGACATTTTGAGAAATATCAAGAAATTCATATTTCAAGAAGATGAAATGACCAAAGGTCATAAAACCCAAAGAAAAACTCTTTATTCTAAATTGGCATAAGGAAAAGAAATCAAACGCAAAAGGTGGGGCTCTGGGTTCTAGTCCCACGTAGGCCACATCCATTTGTCACACAGACGTATGGTCACAGACATATCATTTAATCTGTTAGAAGCTCAGTTTTCTATCTGCAAAATGAAAATGAACTAGATGATCTGAGGGGGCTTCTCTAAAATTCTAGGATTTTAAGCATTAAAAAGATCATATATTTGATAAGGCTAACAGACTATAAAAGACATTGTCTAAAAATGTCTACCATTTTAAATGAAAGTAGAAATACTTTTTTCTAACAAACAAGATGATCAAAGTTCAAAACTCTAAAAGGAATAATAACATGATACCTAAAACATACCTAAAATGTTTCAACTGTTTCTATTGGCTAAATTTCTGTCTTCAGTAATTAAGAGCCAGATTATGGCCATAGCCTAAGAAAGATTTATTTCTAGTATCAGCAGATTCTTTCACAGATTTATGTGGAACTGCTCTAAAGGGGGCAAGAAAAAAAGAGTTCTTAGAAGTCGATTTGCTGAGCACAAGAAAAAATAACCCAAAATATGCATATTCTATAATAAAACTGATACAAAAGAAAGGTGAATTACAAGGAGATCTAGCTGGCTTAAGATTTTGATGATGCCATCTTCTACTTTTCATTCAGCCAATATTTATTAAGTACCTATAACATGCCAGACATAGGAGACACAGTGAAAACAAAGTTCCTACACTTACATTCTAGTGGAGGAGGCTAACAATAACCAAGTAACCAAACAAAGTAACTTCTGAGACCCACAGGGCTACAAAACAAACAAAAACCCTCATCACACCATGGAATTAGATTGGTAGTTAGTGAAATCTTCACTGAGAAGATACTTTTGAACTAAGAACCAAATGACAAGAAGTTACCAGAGTTTTCCAGGCAGAAGGGCTAGCAAGTGCAAGGGCCTTGAGGTGGACACAAGTTTGGGGTGTTTGAGAAACAGAGTGAAGGCCAGGGTGGCTGAAGTATAATGACCAAGGGGAAAGTGTCAGGAGAGCAGATCAGAGAGGTAGGCAAGGGCCAGGCAGGATACTGATATGATACGATGTGCATTTTTAAAAGACCATTCTGCTGGCTGTGCACCTATCAAAAATCCAAATGGATTCAGATACTGCCTTTCAAAGGATAGACTCTATGATTTTATTTTATCTAAGTCTAGGCTAACTCCATGTGTTCTCCTTGGTATTTAAGGGTAATAGAAATAGTTCTGAAATTGTTGTAAGTGTGGAGTTGTACATGAATAGTTTAATTGTAGCTATATAAATAAACATTGTGAGACTGCAATAATTACCTGCCTCTCTTCCTCCATTTGCTTTTCCCTTTATTTGCAAACCGTGGACTCTAATGGATGGATACTTCAAGTATAGTCATCTATTTCTTTTACCAAGATGACTTTTTTATACTTTTAATAAATATTCTATACATTAAAAAGATTCAACTGGGCTTGTTAATTAAATTAAAAGGCGCTGAAGGCTGAGCCCTATATCGCCACATGAGGTATTAACAAGTGCAAAGAGCCGTAACTGACATAAGTGACATCTGGATTTGAGCGTCATTCCACAATAAAACTGAACAACGTTCATATGACTGCAGTTCCGCCTGACAGTAAGTGCTGGAATGACCACTCACTAACCCAGGTTAAAGTCACCAGTGACACAACCATCAAGTCACAAAAGCATAGTGAACTGTAGCTGAACTACTGTTCAGCGTGAAGTCTTAAAAATGCAGAACACCACAAAGGAGCTCACAGTGGTTTTATAAGGATGAGAAACCTCAAGTGTAAAAAATGAAATAAATCCTACCTCTAACCAGGCAATGATGGACACCAACAGCTGACTTCAGGAAAAGCTTAAGGAAAGCAATTCAAATCAAGAATTCAAAGCATGGATAGACTTCCTCTATCCCACCCATCCCCGAGGACTAGCTCTGAGGACTGATGCAAGCATCTATATATAAAGTGTCCAATATACGTACCACCACACTACCCAGAACAACTTATTCAGAGAAGGAACCCCGCGCATGCTCCAAAAGACTCCAGCTTATCAGTAAACCTTCCGTAACCACAGATAAGGCCACACAAATGTATCCAGAACTGAAAAAACTCCTAATTTCAAGTAAGTAGCAAAACCACATGGATAAATAGAATTCTGACCTTGAGGGCCCACTAGAAGAGACTTCCAAGCAGGGGGGAGAAAAACAACCAAGCCATCCTGCATATGCTTTTCCTTAACACATGAGAGAAAACTTAGGCAAAGAAAATGCCATAGGATTTCAAAGGTGTCACTACCACCTTCAAAAGGAAAAACGAGAAATGTGAGTTAAATAATTTGTACCTTCCTGTCCCTTACTACAGGCAAGATCCTGACCAAACTACCCCATGTATATAAAAGATCCCATCACTTCCGTCCTTCACTGCTGCGTGGCTCTGGGGTGCAACCTGGAACAGGAGACATGATCTAACAGTGCAAACGTAAAGGAGTCTGGAAATAATCAAGATTTCTACACTTTTATTAGTCCTTTAAAAATGTATTTAATTCTATCAGACAACTGACCTCAACTGTTCAAAAATATCAATGCCATGAAAAACAAAACAAGGCGAGGGAACTGTTCTATATTAAAGGAGATTAAAGAGACATGACAACCAAATGTAATGCATGATTCTTGACTGAATGTTGGATTTAAAAAATAAGCTATCAAGAATATTTTTTTGGAACAACTAGAGAAAATTTGAATATGGACGATATATTATATACTATTATATCAATGTTAACTTTCTTGAATGTGATAATAATATTGTGGTTATGTAGGATAATGTCCTTGTTCTTAAGACACACGTTCTAAAATATTTAGGGGTGAAATACCAGTACCAGTTAACACTTTCAAATGGTTCTGGAAAAAAAAAAGCATACATATGTAGAGAAGGATAAAGCAAATGTGGCAAACTTGTAACAATGATTTAAAAAGCTAGATAGGTGGGGAGTTCACTACCATACTTCTTCAATTTTTCTGTGGGTTTGAAATTTTTTCAGATTAAAAAAATGTGGAGGCCAGCCCTGTGGCGTGGTGGTGAAGTTCGGCATGCTCCACTTCTGCAGCCCTGGTTCGCAGGTTCGGATCCTTGACGTGGACCTACACCAGTTGTCAGCCATGCTGTGGCACTGACCCACACACAAAACAGAGGAAGACTGGCAAAGATGTTAACTCAGGGCAAATGCTCCTCAGCAAAAAAAAAAAAAGGGGCATAAAAAAGAAAAAAATGTACTTAACAACCACCTTGGACTCGAGCGCTTATTGGGCAGACCTGGGTTCTCGGGTGATCAGCTGGTTTGGATTTTTCCTATCCTTTCCTATCCGTGCCTGAATAACAATAAAGTAAATGCCTGCACAACTTCTAGGAGATAGTGTGGTGATACTGAGGCATTTAACAAGAGACTAATAATTACCACACGTTCATAACCTGGAATCTAGAATCCTACAACAGTCTTTAAAAAGAATAAGGTATGGCTATACGTACCTATCATGGCACATATACTAACTGAATAAAGCAAGCAGCAAAGCTATAAGGAAAGTATCCAATTTTTTCAAATGTTATTAATGTAAATTATTATTTAGGCTACAGAGAGCAGAATTTATAGGTTACTTTCACTTTCTGTTTTATTTTGCTTTCTGTTGCATCTGCATACATTGCGTTTAAAACAGGTCAAAGTGTTAAGAGACACACAGATAATTAACCAAGCTAAAATTCTACCAAAGCTGCAGCAGGAAACACTTTTCATTTTGGCTGAGCTATGAGCTGGACGCCAGAGGCAGATCTAGGGATAGTTTCATCAAGATTATGAGCAGTCTATTTATCATCAAATGTCAAAACAAAAGGATAATAATGAAGTACCAGAATGTAGTCATTATTCACTAACTCACTCATTAAATATGCATTTATTGATGGCTACTTTGTACAGTACCCTAGTGGATACTGAAATAAGACCTAATCTCTGCCCTCAAGTTCACAATCTAACTGGGGGAACCAGACAAGCAAACCATTAACCCAAAAAGAGCACAAAGAATATCAGAGAGGTGATGTACAATTTCAATGAGCAAGATGCTATGAAGACTAAGCAACAGAAAGCCAAAGGCAGATGAGAGGATGTGCTGAGCACATCTTCAATCAATGCATCTCAGATACAGGCTGGTGACTTAAGAGAACATCCCCTAGCTTGCAGCAGATTCACACAATGGAGTTTACTCAGATATATTAAAATGAAGAAATTTAATTCAGTTCAAATATTTACTAAGCACGGACTATGCCAAGAATTCTGCCCAGAGCCAAGTTACAAAGACAAATAAAACTCAGTTCTTACCCTCAAGGTGTTCATAGAAAAAGGTATTTCTCCTCCCACTTAAAATAGAAAGATGCCATTAACAAGCATATTTGTAATATATATAATATGTATAATTATAATTATTCATAATTACATATAATTACATGATATGTAGCAATATGTATTATAATAGAAAAATGTCATTAACAAGCAATTAAGTTTGAGGAACCTAAAGGAATAAAGGCCACCATTTACTAAGGACTGACTCTGTGTCAGGAATGCATACACCACAATAAAGAGGGGGTTAAACCCGTCGCAGGCTACAAAGTTCCTCACATTACATTATGCTACCTCTTAACAAAAAAAGTCTGAAATATGAGAAATAAAAACAATATAGAAACAGCACAGACATAAGAACATAAGATACATTTGCTCTGTACATAAAGATCAAGTTTTATGACTGTAGGTTATATAGTTGGTATTTTGCTCAAGTGTTTAATTTTGAATTAATTGAAGAAAACAAGTCTATTAAGAAAACAAAACTCAAAGGGAGAAGTCTGTATGTGAACTACTACAATTTATAATTATATCAGGGAAGAGTATAATCATCAGCATCAAATTTTCAGGATCCTCACCATCAACAGGTCATCTTCCATCTAAATCAGGGGTCAGCAAACTACAGCCCCAAGCCAAATCTGGCCTGCTGCTTGTTTATGTAAATAAAGTTTGACTGGAACACAACCATGCCCATTCGGTTGTGCATTGTCTATGGCTGCTTTCCTGCTACAACGGCAGAGTTAAATAGTTTATGATATAGTATAGGTCCACAAAACCTAAAATATTTATTATCTGGCCCTTTACAGAAAAAGTTTGCCAACCCCTGGTTTAAATGACAGCCATGTATATCACAAATGGTAGAAAAATAATTAGCCCATTCATTTCGGCTCTATTTAAGCATTATTAAAAACTCTACCTGATCTAAGTTCTCTTCCTTTGTAATTAGTGTCACTTAGTAAATGCTTCTGTCACTTAGTAAGGCTACAGTTTTTGAATTTCCACAAGTATGTTCACATTTCAGTTATTTTGCACAGAGCAGGTCTTATTTTAGCTGCCCAGTAATTTATCCTTCACAACATTATTACAAACAAAACCCTAATTAAGGCACATTTACCATTACCCCCACATACACTTATCCCTCCATTCCATACGATCTACAAAGATACAGACAAGGAAAAGCTGAATATAGACAAAATAGCTGCTATGACTGAATAATTTCTAATACCCTGTTCACACTAGTATATCTCAAAGTGCCATTTAGACCAACAGAACCAGCTTCACCTGCCTGCTTATTAGAAATGCAAATTCATGGGCCTCACTGCAGATCTACTAGGTGATTCTTGTGCACACTAAAAGTTGAAAACCATGGCACTAAAACAGAGTTTATATTACTTACCTTGAGTGTGAAAAGGCTGATCCGGCCAGGCAGTTTATAAAATAGCCCCTCTCCTCCTCTTGAATTGGAATGTAGCATGGCATTGAGACAAGCGAGAGGGGATGTCCCACTGTAAAAACATACAAGGATGGATGAGGGTCACACAAATCCATATGCCTACTTACTCAAACATCTAATACCCAAATCAAGAGGAAGCAGAGCAAGAAATATAGAAGATCCCATGACAACAACCCCACTTTGAAAGTAGCAAAAGAGTAACAAATGAAATTCACATCCATCACACCCAGAGAGTTCTGGGATAAGACATGGTATCGGATACCCCTGAGTTTCCTAGCCTCTATATTTCAACCTATCATGCTCAGAAACTGCCACATAACATCATCAACACAAAGGCCACAGAATCAGTGGTGCTGTCCCAGCAAACAAGCACACCTTTTTTTTTTTCCAGTTAAATATTTTCTAACAAGCACACAAAAGGAACAGTATTTCATCTGCTTTTTCTCTGTTGGGAAGGGGGAAGGATAGGTTTTACTCTACATCTACACAACAGCCATCATTTAAACTTGAATATAAAAAGAAAAGTCAGTCAAATGGATTTAGTACCCAAAAATGCTCAAATATTAAACCAAAAAAAGGCATATTAAGTTATTTCATGGTCCCTGCTACAACAGGAGGTCGCACAACAGTGACAACTCAGTGAGTCAGAGGCTACTTACAGAATCTTAAAATGGAAAAGCTGTCAAAAATACAAATATCCATTATTAATATTAACTGAGTTTGGCACTAGCATGTCAGTGTTAAGGTTCACCTGTGCACGTTCTCTTCCCTCTCTCCAGCATGTAAAAAAAATATATAAATACCTTAAGTAAAGCCTCTTAGCATTTTTCAGAACTAGAGGCCCTAATTTAACACAATGTTAAAAATAAATTGAGTCTAAAAAAGCCATTAAAAAAAAAAAACCTATTACTTATTCTGCTTTGGAACACACTGGACGCTAAAAAAAATTTTCACCAAGAACCAATCTCTAAAAGAAATCTTGTGCAGAATCTGGAGTATCAAGTGGGTGTGCTAACATCTCTGCTACAAGGGGGAACGGCATGCTGGCAGAGTCCTTCTGCGAACAGTGTGACTCCTACGCACTATACCTCTGTCTACAAATGACAGAGCTGCTCACTCATCACAAGCCACCATGACTGCTTCGTAATTCCTATAAGAGCAAGAAGCAGAAACAAGTTAAGGTTCTCAATTCCAACTGTCCCAAAGGACTAATTTACCTTCTATAGGCATAGTGGTCCAACAGCAGCACAGACAGCAGCATGATGGAAAACAGCCCATAAAAACAAAAACAAAGCACAATTATAACACTACACAGTGCATAGGTACTATTTAAAGGAATACGATCTAGACAATCCTGCTCTTTCCCCCCCACAAGATGTCAACTCGAGAATGTTTGAACTGACAATTGAACGGTGAGGATCTTTTGACCCTAAAAGGTCAATTTCAAGCAGCTAAAGCTTAACCAGCAAAAACATATGCTGTTTGTTCTGAGTCCCAAGAAGGGACTGTGTTGTGCTCTCCTCTTTCATTAAAAAAAAAAAAAGTTGGGGTGACGGAAAAAGAGAGAAAAGGATTAAGGACAGTCACTGGTTTTTGTGCCTGCAATTCCTTTTGTGTTTCTAACTTGTTGCTTCTCTAAGAAAACTACAACCCAGTATAAGAAAATCAAGGTCACCCCAAAATTTAGTATATTCATATCATGGTTGGCTAGAATCAGTGAGGGGAAAAAAAAGTTAGTGAGTTTAATGCTGATGAGACCACCCTAAAACAACAAACTTCAGAAATAGGGTATAGAGAGTAGGGCAGTTTTAGACAAGAGAGAGCCTATCAGAGTCTGCCCCTTCTCTGTAACTGAAACATGTAAAACAGAGAACAAGAGAAAATGTGCCAACTCCTTACACAAAAAACAAGCTCAATGTCGAGATTTAAGGGAGAGCAAGGATGGGGAAAGTCGCTGTCTCTCTGATGAAAATAAATGGATGTTCACTCACTCTCGCCCTCCGCTGAAAAGATACACAACCTGGAAGATCGTCTCACACCACCACCAGACACATGAGCACACAAATATATATATGCACATGCAGACTTGCTCATATCACTGCATAACTACAGAAAGACACATGCCCTACGACACCCTCACGGTAAGCAACAAGAGCAATACAAACCTCATTTCCTTTAGTCCTTCTGCCTCTATGACCTGCAGAATCTGTTTTGGTGTCATTGGAGCATCCGAGTAGTTTTCTAATACCTGAAGAAATATAAATGTTCTGTTTTCAGTGTAAAATTTCCATTTATAGCCATCAATCTATCTCACAGGCTACAGTTCTGCTCTGAGGTACCACTGCTGACAATTTAGTTTTTCCAGTTAAAATTACTTCAGAAACCAAATTACATATATATCTATCTAGTCACTGAAAGTGACTGCAATTAGCTGAAATATTTTAACATACAAGTTATGGTATGTGGGGCCTTAGCAATGCTGGTTACTGCTTAACTTGATGCCATTAATATGGCTAAACCATAGCGCTACACAAGAAATTATAAGACAGAAATGCACGCAGATTTTCTTTCCCAAGGAAGTTTGATTAGTACCCATATTTTTAAATGATGACTTTTGCTACCATGTTGTGAAATTCTAGTGTTAACTGCCACAGTACATTTTGCCATTTGGCAACATGATGCTATGATTCTATATGATTGGCACAAGCAAAACAACGAGAAATGGAACGTCCCATTTATGTTAGCATCATCTATAACTAAGTCACGGCAGTAGTTTCTTCGTGAGCAACTGCAGCTCTCTCACTTTAAGAGGTTGAGTTGTTTTAGAAATGTTATCCTCTAAGTGAGAGAAAGGCTGTCAATATCTTTGGACTGTCTCTACCTGTGCAGCTGCTGAGCTTACTCCAAATCACACTAACATCTTCCAGGCACTTAACAACCCTAACAACTAAGCACGCTCTGTCACAAATAAAATGTAAAGCAGGAAGTCTGAAAGGACTGCTGCTGAAGGTCCTCTCTGTGGAAGAACACGAGCCCTCAGCACTAAAAGAAGTCAAGATGTGGAGAAGCAGGTGCTGGGATAAAACCTCTGTTTGCCATGGTCCCATACTTAGCCTCTCTCTCTTCAGTTTTTACATTCTCCTTGGGTAACACTATCATCCCACAATTTCAACTACTGTCTAAATTCTGATAATTCCCAAATCTCTCCCTCTAGCCCAGATTTCTCCCCAAGCTTCAGACTCAAATATTCAGTTCTGTACTGGATGTCCCCCTTGCTCGTCTACTCTGATTCATCTAATCAGCAACTCTAATAATACTTCTTCCAACATTCCCTACCTTGGTTGGCAGCCAGTCTAATCACCTAATTTAGAAACCTGGGCATCATCCTTCACTCTCACCTGTCCCCCAGTCCCCACAGCCAGTTTCTTACCTGACCCAACAGCCTCTTCACTAATATCCCTGCCACCAGCCCTGCTCTCCACATATCATTCTTACTCCTCTGCCATCCTTCATTCAACAATTACATGAAACACCTACTTCGTGCTAGGGACAATTCTAGGAATGTGTCAGTAAACAAGACTGAGTCCCTGCTCTCACAGAACTTACACGCTATAGCCTGAGGTCAAACCCAACAAAACAAACCTGCTCTCTTCACTTTCCCTACTTTAAAATCCTTCAACAGCAACCTAATCACATACAGCAAAAGCTGAAGCTTCCAGAGAGTCCACTGGCCCACTGGAAAAGCATAGGTTTTAGAACCAGACAGACATGGATTCAAATTCTGGCCTTCTAAACTTGGGCAAGTTACCTACCCCACCTGAGAACTGGGTTCCCTCATTTGTGAAGTAAGGATACTGGTGTCTTCCTCTCAGAGTTGTTTAACAGATTAGAGATAAATATAAGTGCGTGCCTGCAGTACCCGGCACCAAGTAGACGCTCACTGGCCTGGCACACAAGGCCCTCACAATCTGGTCTCTGCTTATCTATCTCATTGCCAAATCAATACTCCACAAACTTTATGCTCCAATAAAGTGGTTCTTCCCAGTTTCCACACTCTCCACCCTGCAAATACACACACACAGACACACACAGACACTCTCCTGCTATTTCTCTTCATTAGCTTCTGCTTACATCATCTGGGATGGGTCTAACTTCTATTCACCCTTCAAGATTCAGTTCGGAAAGCACCTTCCTCCAGGAAGCCTTCTCTGATCTCTGCCAGGCAGAGTTAAATGTCTTTTCAGTGTCCCCATAGTTCCACAACACATATAATTTATCTTCCAAAGCGGGACACTTGAGAGCAAAGAAGGAACTATACTGAACAATAAGCAGGAACCAGGATGTCTGTTTACCATTTACACATCTATGATGGCATTTATCATATCTGCAATAAAATTCTATTCATGTGTCTGGACCTCCCCCATCCTCAGAAGACCAGAAGTTCCTCAAGGGCAAACCTTATTATCCATCTTTGTATTCCAAGAACTTAAGTAAGTGCCAAGTAAGGCAGTGTTGACTTGAACAAGCCTACAACAAAGCTGGTACAAGTTACTCATGATCACTGCCACAGATAATCATTTCTTTGATACTAATTAAGTGTGAGCTGAGTTAGCGAATTTTTCTAGGATTTTTTTAACAAGCATGATTTTTCTAGTTTTTTTTTAAGAAGCACGACTCTGAAAAATTAGTTACTAATTATTTAAACAGCAGTCTAGAAGAGCCTGAGAATCTAAGACAGAGAAAACAAAATCTATAAAGGGAAGTTACATCAAAAGATACAAAATATTCACTTTCATTAAAACTGTATATGCCTCCAGCTTTTAGCATAAGAACAATTCAGCAGTGTTCTATTCCTAGTCTCTGTCTTTCTAGAGCGCACTTTAAAAGAAGAAAAAAAAAAATCTCTTCTCCTACTTCAAAAGGAAAAAAATGTTTGATGTAAGAATGGTCAGTGATGAATCAAAGTGAAAGATAAAGCGTGCAATGAAGAGTTTCTCAAAGCCAGGGAGAATCCATTTAAGGGCATTCAATTTAAAGGGAAATCCCCCAGGCTCTTTCTCCCAAAACAAACAGTTCCTAACAAGGAGGAGGATTTATACCCATCCAACCCCTTAAAGTCTACCTCTTCACATCTAGAAAAGATAAAATGTTTGAAAGAATATCTACTTCTCAACAACACAATTAACATCTGCAAAACTCAATCTCCTGCAAAAACTCAAAAAAAAACTACTGAAACTCTCCAGAAATCCCTTCTTTCCTACCAAAATAGTTTTTAAAAGGGTTCCTAGTATCACTCCAGCCACCAATCTGAGAAAGGTCAGGAGCAATATGAAACTGCCGCAAAGCAAGTACATCTGATTGCCATGTCAAGCACTCCAAATCCACCTGTCCAAAGAATAGTCAGATCTAATCTACCGCCCTACCTGTTACAGCTCACTCTAGCCAAGCTGCTCTCTGCCCAGTGTAAGCTCTCTCAAACTCTCCAGCGCTCAGTTTGTTAACAGCAATTGTTTTTAAATGGGGAGAGGACTCTAAATAAAAGTTCCCTTTCACCCATCAATCAGTCCCATCCAAAGGGATAGAAAATTCTGAAAGAAAAAACAATAAAAGACACGCAAAATTATGCACCATATTCCCACAAGTCATCTTTCACATGTTTAAGTGCACCACAAACTAATTCCTATTCATATTACTAGTTTTTAATGAAGAGCCACAGCAGAAAAAGAAAAAAAGAACTTACTCAGATAATCTGGCATGAAGTTAAGTCAATGATAAAACAGCAAGAGCAACCGGGATACTAGAGTTCAGATCACAGTAAACTCAGGCACCTAAAGAGGCTTAACAGAGCAGTGGAGCCCAAATTCCTAAAGTCTTTCAACTAGTAAGAGCCAAGAGAGCTTGGAGACAAACAGACTTTAGAATTCTGTCAGGACATAAACAACACAGGATTTAAAGGTACTTTCACCTACCTCTAAAAACTAAAACTCTGGCAAGCAAATCTCCTTCTGGTGCCCAGAGTCATAAACACCTGCATATAACAGGAACTCAGAGGAGAATTTCAATGAACACCCAAGACTCAACCTCAAGGAGAAAGAGAACACATCCTTTTGCCTCTCCCCTACTCTCCTTCAGGCCTAAATTTGTTTCCAGGTGAAGCAACACTGGAGAAATCCTGAAATTTTCAAGAGATCCTGAAAGCTAGTCAAAGCTTCCAATTTTGATGGAATCCGCAAAAAAATTTAGAAACCTCAAAATTTTCAAATTTCATATACCAAACTAAAACAAATTAAACACAAAACTTCAGTATACAAACAATTGCTATTTCTGTTCCTTGGGCAACAAATGCCTGGGGAAGATGATCAGGAATACCAGTGAAAATTCTCCTATAAACCAAACAGCTTTAGTCCTTGCAAGTCAATAACTGAGTTTCACGGGCTCCAAAAAAGAAAAAGGTGTACCACAGATTTGTAACAACCCCCATCTTTTTTTGCACAATACCTTTGAGGCAGGAACCTCACTTCTCAATAAAGTGAAAATTAGAAGGTTGAGCTTCATTCACATTAAAAGTAAATTATAGCAATTACATATAAACTACAGGGTGTCAAGAGACAAGTATGCTATCTGCACTCTAACCCTGCTGCGTGACAGTTTTGAGGAAGTGACATCTCTGAGAGAAGTATAACCTGTTACTAGTGTCATCAGCAAGATTTTATAAGAACACGTTTCAAAGCGTCCTAGTTTTGTGGGTGCAAGTCCAAAAGGAAGATATTTCACTTACAAGTCCTCTGACACTTTGAAAACAGAAAATTCACAACCCCCCTCACCAGAAGCTTCAAACACTCAAATTACTCTCTCCTTTGCTAAGTCCTCAGTGAGCAGTATCTTCAGGAAAAGACACTTGGTCTTTGTCCAACACTTCATATATACATGCACCAGGCCACTAAGGAATAGAGAACACACATACATTCTTTGCAAAGCGTAGTCAGTTCTCTGCAGAGCGCCTATCTCCAGTCTAGCTTGTGAAGGAAAACACTCTAGTCAGCATTTCTCAAAGTGTAGTCCGTAGGCCACCTGCATTAGAATCAATCTGGGAAGCTGGTTAAAAAGACAGGCTCTACTCCAAAAGCTCAGACTCACTAGGTCTTCAGCAAGGCCCTAAGAGGAGCATTCCTAACAATCTCCCCAGACGTCCTGTCCCCACAGGACACTAAAGTTTGAGAACCACTACCCAGGGTTCAAATTGGGAGTAAGCACTTGCTTCCCTCCACACACCTGGTTTATACTGGGAAAACTCAAAACGCCACTGGAGTCCTAGAAATTGGGGGCGCTTTCCCACCCCTCGAGTCAAACGCACCCATCGCCCACCAGGAAGCGAAGGAGGAGCTTCCGACCCTTCCCGGAAACCTAACTCCCCCGAGTGCAGAAACGAAGCTTCCCCAGACCCCCAGACGCTGCCAAATAGTGGGGGAGGGGAGGCTGGGGCCCCGCCGCCCGGAGGGGGAGGAGCCGGCCTGCCAGCTCGCCCCTCCGCAGGAATTTGGGGGGGGGGGGCCTGCAAAAAAGGCGCCACATCCAACCCGGCGGGGGACCTCTCCCCACCCAACACCTTCAGGGGTTGTCCCGTTCCTAGAGGAAGGGTGGCCCCGCCCCCTCCTGCGGAGGGCAGGGCTTTGCCCCTCCCCCCCTTGGGGTGCTCGGCGAGCCCACCCCCACGCCCCTCACCGAGCCCCCCTCAGCGGCCCTTCTCACCAGGCGCGCGGCCTCGGCCCACGTGCGCTCCTTCTTCCTCTTCTGTTTGTCCTTCATCCTCCTCCTCCCTGGCGGCGGCGGCTCCACGCGGGACCTCCGGGTGGGGCGGGCTGGGGCGTCGGCGCGAGACCGGGGCGGCGGCGGCGCGGGGGGGCGCGTGGCGGCGGCGGCGCGCGAGGACTCGGGTGCGGCCGGGGAGAAGGGGCGGGCGCGCGGGGACCGGCTGGCGCGAGACCCGGCGCGAAGGCGGCGATGGGGGAGGGGTGGCGGCGGCTCCACGCGCCCGCGCTGCGTCAGTCGCCCACGGCGGCGGCGGCGGCAGCAGCCCCGCGATCGCTAAGGAATGCGGCGGCTCCGCATAACCACGGGGTCAGAGGTCACTGCCTTGGCCTTCGCTTTCCCGCTCTGCTGAGGGGCCGAGACAGGACTGGCGGCGGGGCGGGAAGGCGAGACGCGGCTTTCCCTTCAGCGCCCGGGTGTGTGCGTGTCTGCCGTGGGTGTGTGTGAGTGTGTGTGAAGAGTGAGGAGGGGGAGTGTGGGGTTTTTTTTTTTTTGAACAAAAACAAACCGAAAGGTCGGCTGGGAGTCGTAGTCCCGGTTGCCTCTCTGGCCTCCCCCGCTCCGGAAGAATATGGCTGCGTGAAACTCTTGGACCACACTTCCCGGCGTGCCCCGCGGCCCGTCTTTTCCGCCCTCCTCTCCCTCCCTGCGCCTCGCGCAGAGCTCGGTAAGGAAAGGGGCCTGGCAGTCGTTCGGGGAAGGGACTGGGCGGAGTCTCGCGAGGTGCGGGAAGTGGCTGGGGGCCTGAGGCATTCTGGGAGGCGTTGCTGGGAAGGGGCGGTGGCCGGGTTCCTCGAGCCACGCTTAACCCCTTCGCCGCTTCTCGCCTCGGGCCGCCGGGCAGGTAAGGGTGGGAATCGAGAATTGGTAGCTCGACTCTCAGCGCCCAATTTGTGCCTCTCCCCGCCTAAGCGGTTCTTCTCGCTGATAGTTCTCGTAGGTGACAAGAGACAGGACTTTCCCCTTTGGTCCTCCCCTAAGTGACTCACTGCCGCATAATAATGAGACAAAAAGACACTCATACCGGTAAAACGGTTATTCCGCGATTAATGGACCTAGATAGTTCCCCATTTCCTCCTGTGCTTTCACGCCGCTATGTGTTTGCAGAAGATTGCACCTGCAGCCTAGAGCGTTACCACTTGGTGATATGATGACGAATAGTGTAAAGAACTTGGACTTTGGGCACTACTAACCAGAATGCACCTGAGGTCTTTTTAGAGGAGGTACCCTGGAAAGAACACAGGCC
Organism: Tapirus indicus; assembly: GCA_031878705.1. Classification (NCBI taxonomy): domain Eukaryota; kingdom Metazoa; phylum Chordata; class Mammalia; order Perissodactyla; family Tapiridae; genus Tapirus; species Tapirus indicus. The sequence continues at coordinate 68,205,801 of CM062929.1, forward strand.
TGGGAGCCAAACGGACCTGGACTGGAATCCTGGCTAAACCACTCGGTGGCTAGCAACCTAAAACTAGGGGCTCAACCTCTCTGAGCCTCAATTTTCTAATCTGCAACATTAATCTAATACCTAACAGCATTATTGGGATTAAAATTAGCATAAAACACCTGGCAGATTGGAAGAGGATGTGTGAAGGGGATCTGGACATCAGGTCCACACAGTTTGGCTCCTGGCATAGAGCAAGTGTTTAATAATTGGTACCAGCTGAGAGAAAACGGGCACTGTACTTAGCCTCTCTGAGCCTTGGTTGTAGAGCATGAAATGAAATGAGGTTTAGAGTAACCAAGACATAGGTTTTCTGTGTCTATTTGTTGAATCAATGTCCAAAAACATTTCCAGAATCAGTCCTAAACTGGATTAATGGCCAGCTCTTAAAAATTAAGGGAGGCAGGGTCACTGGCCACATTTGAAAAGTTTCTCTGGGTGAGGAAACACACCCTCCTCTCCCTGGTGTTAGCACATGAGAGAGCCAGTGCTCAGAGAAGACCCATACTGTGCTGTCCAACCCTAACACCATGGGGTTCACTGCTCCTGCTTCTAATGCTCATCACACGGACTTTCAAGTCCAATGAACAAAATCTTGCAAAGTGAATAGAATGTGCAAGGTGAAATAAGGCATGTTTTTAAATCTCTCCCCTTCTAACTTCACCCCAAGGAAGAAAGAACAACCCCCCTCCCCCACCAAAAAAATTGTTTGACCTGATTTTTTACAAAGGGTTTTTTTTTAGTCTACAGCTGACACAGTAACCTTTGACAAGTCATTTGGCTTGTTTCAAATGTTTTCTTCTTTCTTCAAATGTTTCACCCCCCTCTAACTTCCAAGGAGTAACTAGAGAAGATTCACTCTAAAATTTACGTTTCATACAGGCACTGTGGTAGGAAGAATAATGTCCCCCCCACCCCCAAAAAAACCATCTATGCTCTAGTCCCTAGAACCTGTGAATATGTTACATTGCATGGCAAAAGAGACTTTGCAGATGGAATTAAGGACTGTAAAATAGATTATCCTGGATTATCTGGATGGGCCCAGTGTAAAGTCATATGCCACATAATGACAGACCACATATATGACAGTGGTCCCATAAGATAGTACCATATAGCCTAGGTATATGTAGTAGGTTATACCATCTAGGTTTGTGTAAGTACACTCTATGATGTTCACACAATGACGAAATTGCCTGACAATGCATCTCTCAGAACATATCCCTGTCATTAAGTGATGTGTGACTCTAATCACATGGAGCCTTAAAAGCAGAAGAGGAAGGCATAAGAGAACCCTTGGAGAGATAAGGCAGAAGAATCGGATTCAAAGCTTGACAGGAACTCAACCCACTGTTGCTAGCTTGAAAGGGGGGGCCATGAGCCAGGGAACGTAGGCAGCCTCTAGAAGCTGAGAACAAGCCCTGCCAGCAAGTAACCAGACTTCAGTCCTACAACCTTATGGAACTGAATTCTCACAACTTGAATGCACTTGGAAATAGGTTCTCCACCCTGCTACCCAGTCTGCAGAAAGGAATGCAGTGCTGCCAACACCTTGATTTTAGCTTTATGGGAGAACCAACTGAGCCACACCGTATCCAGACTTCTGGCCCACAGAAAGTATGTGATATAAATGGATGTGGTTTTAAGCCACTAAATCTGTGGTAACTTCTTACAGTAGCAAAAGGAAGCTAATACAGGCACTGTGGAAATGCCTTTAATTCTTTCAGCCAGTACTGCCTGGCTTTCACGGGCTGGCCCAGTGGCACAGTGGTTTAGTTCACGCTTTGGCAGCCCGGGGTTTGCGGGTTCAGATCCTGGGCACGGGCCAAAGCACTGCTTGTCAGCCATGCTGTGGCGGGTCCCATATAAAGTAGAGGAAGATGGGCACGGATGTTAGCCCAGGGCCAGTCTTCCTCAGCAAAAAAGAGGAGGATTGGCAACGGATGTTAGCTCAGGGCTGATCTTCCTCACAAAAAATTCTGCCTGGCTCTCACAGTGGTCATGGGGGAATCCAGATGTGAATATCTCATGGTCTCTGCCCTTACAGAATCAAAGAGAAACTAATAACAACATCATAGTTAAGTGTGACAAGAGTATGTTCAGAGTACTGTACAAGATATGTGTTAGAAAATTGGCTTTAGTCATTAAACCTTATGTAGCTGTGATTTTTAAAGGTAATGAGACTCATGAGTTCATTCTCTTCTCAGAAGCACCAAAAAACAAACCTATATATTTTTTGTGTTTTTCTGTTTTTATCACAGTGCTTTTATTACAAAATATTTTTGAAGTCAACACAGGTGCCACAGGGCAGTGTAAGATAAACAGGACTGATATTCAACTCTGCCCTGTTTGGGGATGAGTCACTGTTTTCAAACTGCACAGTTATGAGCAAAGCACATAACACACCAGGAATCTGAATAACAAACAAACCACTAGCAGACCCTGGAATTCCCAAAAGGACACATACACCCCCTGAACCTCACTATGAGATAATGTATTGCTACTGGCTTTGGACTTCAGCAGGCCTAGGTTTGAATCTTCTTGCAGTCATTCTGCAAATGTGTGGTCTTGCTCAAGTTATGAAACCTCTCAGTGACTCAGTGCTATCATTTGGACAACTGGGAACATAAAGTCAAAGGGTAGAATTGGGATTAAATGGGATCTTTGTAAAGCACCTTGCACACAGTAGACTCACTAAATGCCCAGTCTCTTTGCCTCCAATAAGTCTGAAATGTAAAAAGTGCCTCATTTTTATACTTCAGTGAACCAAGCCCTGGAAGAGTTTGCCACTCTAACGAATGTTCTTTCCCAATAGCTCTGTCTCCATTTTCAAATGAAGTTGAGGTTCAGAGAGGTCAAATTACCTCCCCCAAATCCCAGATGACCAAATGAGATGACATTTGCTAAACTTCCAGCATAGCAGATGATCAACAATGTGTACCTCTCCTGGTCCCTCCCACATTTCATTTCTTTGTATGATTTTTGGTTTAATGTCTGTGCTCTTGCTAGCATCTTCTTGGGCTCATCATCACAACCCCAACATCTGGCTGGCCTTGGCACATGGTAGGCACTCAATCTGTTGAATGAATGACCTTAATCAATTACTTTATTGGATGAAATCCCTTAGGACTTATTTTCCCATTGAATGAGCCCTAAACAGTATTTAAAACCTGCCCAGAGAGAATCAAGAAAGACTGAGGCAGGGGCCAGCCCGGTGGCCTAGCGGTTAAGTTTGCGCACTCTGCTTTGGCGGCCCAGGATTTGCTGGTTCAGATCCTGGGTGCGGACCGAAGCACCGCTCATCAAGCCACTGAGGCAGCGTCCACATGGAGCAACTAGAAGGAGGCACAACTATGACATGCAACTATCTGCTGGGGCTTTTGGGAGGAAAGAAGAAAAAAACGAGGAAGATTGACAACAGATGTTAGCTCAGGGCCAATCTTCCTCAAAAAAGAAAAAAAAAAAGATTGAGGCAGGATTTCAATCTATGCAAGTTGTAAAGAGGCTCGGGGACAGGGACTTCATGACCTCACTGTTTTTGTTAGGCACAGAATCTGCCACATGATGGGCAGCCCTGACTCAGCTTACGTGCCACTCACCATCATTTAAATCTACTCCTGTTTTTCAGTCTCCTATGAGGATGAAAAAGGAAATAAATTCCATTTTACTCCACCAAAATGTTATTAATGCTTACTTCTGGGTTGTAAGACTAAGGTAGATGTTTGGTTTTCTTTTTTTACAAAATATTACATTTTTTTAATTGAAAAAAATTTTTTCATTTCAACCACAAAACAGAGCATTTAGATTAAGGTGGCAGATGTAATGTTTTTGGCTTCTTTATACTTGTCTTATTTTCCACATCTCCTAGAATGAGTATGTGCTACTCATACGCATGAATATGATGAAAAAAATAAAACTTTTAATGCTCAACAGTGTGAGAACATCTTTAATAATTATTATTATAAATAATTTAATAATAATTCTTTTCATTTTACTTAAAAAGACTTGTGGGACCTCCCCTAAAATGGCCTCAAAGGATGACCTGAGCTAGATTTTACCAAAATTGTGGAAAATAACAGCCCCCTGCCTGATTCTTTAAGGTTTTCAGGTGGGGATTTCAGGACCTCACTAAGGAGCCCATCTCGATTTTTAATCTCTCAATGCCAGAGACATGTACTCATATCTACCATAAATCTTTCTAGTCTCAATTTAAGCCATTTCTCTATCTCTGCAAAGAAGGAAAAGAAACTTTAAAGTGCATCTTAACACCAAATTCTAAGAGTGGTGGTGCTAATGTGATGAGATTGATAGATGGGTTATTTCTTCATTTTCAGTGTTTTATAATGAAAACACTAGTTTACTCCTTGCCCCAAATGGCTTTTCTTCCTCCTCCTCTTTCATGATTGCTAATATCTGAATGTGAAGTTGAAGGCTTAGATAAATGGCTTCACAGGCCTTAACTCTTGAATATCACAACCACCACATGAGGTGAGTGAGAAAACTGGCAGGGCCAGTAAAGCAAAGGAACTTTCCCAAGATCATACAATTAGTTGTTGCTGGACTCAACATTTAAACCCAAAACTCCTCATTCCAAATTCTTTCTAAAGCACTGTGGTGGCCAGCCTCCAAAACGGCCCCCAGTGACTCCTGACCCTGACATTCACATCCTTTTTAGTCCCCTCCCACTTTGAATAGGCTGAACTGTGGAACCAATAGGATATTTCAGAAGTTACCATGTGTCTTCTGGGGCTAGGTCATAAGAGAGATTGCAGCTTCTGCCATGTTCTCTTGGATCACACCCTCTGGGGGAAGCCAGCCACCATGTCATGAGGACACTCACACAGCCCTATGGAGAGGTCCACAGGGCAGTAGCCCCAAACAAGCTTTCACATGACTCAGCCCTGGCCAACATCTTGACTACAACCTCACAAAAGATCCAGAGCCAGAATCACCCAAATACGCCATTCCTGGATTCCTGAACTACAGAAACTGTGTGAGATGATAAATGTTTACTGTTTTAAGTCACTAAGTTTTGAGGTAATTTATTACACAGCAATAGATAACTAATAAAGACATAGTGCCTCCCTTCTGGGTGGCTCTTATATTTTGTGAAATCTGCTAAAAAGCAAGGGACCCTCTTCCCAGAAAAACTTTATATTTATACTTATTTATACAAAATTCTTTATAAAGTTTCAGGGTGTGCCCAACACCTCTGAAGCGAATTTACAGTAAGAGTAGTAACAGTAGTACTTTCCTTTTTCTCTAAGGCTCAGAGAACTAAAACCACTTGTCCCAGCTCATGGAGCTAATATATGCCAGAGCCGGGATTCAAACCCAAGGAACCCGTCTTTGCACATAGCTTGAACTCTTTGCCACCTGCTCTCCTGCCTCCCTGGAGCTCTAGGTTCAAAACCGCTGCTCTAAGCCAAGTAATCCTTACCCTTTCATCTTCCCTCTGCACCCTACCCCTTTAATTATATAAGTTGCATTTCTCTGGCCCCATTTTAATTGTAATTTCTAAGTGACCCATTGTGTGTTAGTTCCTACCAAAGAGATAAAGACAAGGTCACTGACTCTGATGGTCCCCTGGTCTACTAGGATCATAGACGTGGACACAAATATCTGTACACCTTACTAAGACCTATCATCAATTTTGGACAAGGAAGCAGTAACAAACTCTGGGAAGGCAGACTTCACAGAGGATGAAATTTTAGCTGGTTCTTGAAGGCCCAGAGGAAGAGGAGTGGTTCAGGGGAATTCTGAGTAGAAGCAACAGTGAGTATGATGGGGAGGGGGGTGGCAGCCTCTGTGTGCGCGCGTTCACGCGTGCATGTGTGTGTGTGTGAAAGTGCAAGTGCGTTCAGTGGGGGAAGGGCCAGCAGTCCAGTGGGGCAGGAGCAGGAGACAAGGTCAGAAAGGTGGGCTGGGGCCTAGTGGGAGGAGCGGGTGGGAGGACCAAGAGGTAGAGCCCACACTAAGGAGTTTTGATTGCTTCCTGTAACAACCAGGAATCGACAGAGCTCTGATTTGAGCTCAGATACCAGCTCTTACCCAACCCTGCGGCCCCAGATCCAACAGCATAGGGCCTGACACAGAGCCGGTGCTCTTCATTTGCTGAGTGAATTCATTCAAGCAGGACTGGGTGCTAACACTGGTCTGCAGTTGGGGGAGCAGGAGGGGGGTGCAGAGTCATCCTGGACACTTCCCTGAATATTTCTTCAGCAAGGCTTTCCCTGCTGCCCTATACTCATTAAGTCCTTTTACTCCCATAGCACTCAATGCTTCCTTCAAAATGTAATGAGGAAAAATATAATTAACTCTTGACATTGATGATGACTTCTTCAATGTCTGCTCCCAAATTAGACTGTCAGCCAGATGAGGTCAGGGACTGTGGGCCTATTTTATTGCCCTGCCCCCTGTCCCAGAAGAGAGGCTCCGCTATCCCAGAGAACAGTAATATAGCATCAGGCACCTTCTTTCATAGCCATTGATAAACTCCTACTGGGATGCAAGTCCTGTGCTGAGCCCCGGGGACCAACAACCCAAATTAGACACAGTCCTGCACTCTATAGATGGATTTCAAGTGATGGTAAGCCAATGTGGTAGGTGCTGTAGCAATAGAAGCCTGGGGTCCTCCTGGAGCTTAGAGAAGGGGATGTCTCAAAGCTGACACTAGGTAGGGGAGAAATTATTTCCCAACTTAAAAATTATAGCTACTCTAGGCACAAAATAAACATTAAAAAATGAATAACTAGATACAGAGAACAGATTGGTGGTTGCCAGAAGTGAGGGGCAGGGGGGGGCAAAATGGGTAAAAGTGGTCAAAAGGTACAAACTTCAGTTATAAAATAAGTCCTGGAGATGTAATGTACAGCATGGTGACTAAATAATACTGTAGTGTATATTTGAAACTTGCTAAGAGAGTAACAGATCTTAAAAGTTCTCATCACAAGACTTATTGTGGTGAACGTTTCACAGTATACACAAATACTGAATCATGTTGTACACCTGAAACTCATATAATATTATATCAATTATATCTCAATTTTCAAAAATGAATAACTTTCTTATGTACTAATAATCCCACTTGAAAATAATGGGGGATAAAGGATTCCATTCACAAGAATAACTAAAAAAAAAAACCTTACACGATCTGGAAATAAAGTTAACATAAAATGTGCACTTCTTATATGAAGAAAACTATAAACTCTACCAAGGAGCATAATGTCTTGGACCAATAAAGATCACAGATTGGGACCCTATAACATGTGGACATTAACTGTCCCAAATTAGCCTATCAAGTAAGTGTCATCCCACTCAAGATCCCAGTGAGACTTTTACTGTCAAAATGACCCTAAAATTCAATTGGAAAATAGATGCATCGTTTTCATAGCAAAAAGACCTAACATTTACTGACACTTACCATGTGCCAGACCCTGTCCCAAGGACTTGCTATGCATCATTTCATCTTGTCTTCACAAAACACCATAAGGTAGATACTGTTATTATTAACATTATACAGATGAGGAAGCAGAGGCTCAGAGGGAAAAAAAATAACACCCAAGATTACAGAGCTCGTGAGTGGCTGACCTGGAATTAAAGCTTAGGCTGGCTGAATGAACCCAAGCCTATGAATTCAAGCACTCCACCCTGCTGCCAAGAAAAGTTTGAAGATTAATGAATTGGGACTTGTTCTACCAGATATTGAAATACTAGGTAGCTACACCAGCTAAAACAGTGCAATTTTGACAAAGGAACAGAGAGACCTATTAAACCAGAGTACAGAAATAGAGCCGAGTGTATGAGGAATTGTAGCGCACGATAAAGGTAACATTTCAAATTGGTGGAGAAAAGAGGGAAGTCAATAAATAGAACGGGACCACTGGGTAACCATTTGGAGACTCCACCTCCCTCCTTAAATCTAAATTCCACCCAGATCAAAGATTTATATGTGATAAAAAGAACAATAAAAATAGTAGAAGAAAAAACAAACAAATATTTTTATAATCCTGGAACTAAAAGTCTTTCTAAGCATATTATAAGAGTTAAAAAAAAATTCAAGTAAAATCAATAGATTTGACTACATAAAGTTAAAAATTCATATATGGCAACAAAAATACCACACACAAGGTTAAAGACAAACAATGAAGTGGGAGGGAAATATTTGTCACATATATATGACAAAGAGTTAAGATTCCTAATAAACAGAGTTCTTGAAAGTCAATAGGAAACACCTCAGTAGGAAAATGGTCAAATAACAATGGCCTAAACAGGCAATTAAGAAAAGAAGAAACACAAATGGAAATAAATACTTGAAAAGATTTTCAACCTCATTAGTAATCCTGGAACTACAGATAAAAACAAAGTTGAGATACCATTTTTCAATAGATCAGCCTGGCAAAGGTTAAAAAGATTGGCAGAGGGGCCGGCTCCGTGGCCTAGTGGTTAAGTTCGGTGCACTCCGCTTCAGTGGCCTGGGTTTGGTTCCCAGGCATGGGCCTACACTAATTGTTGGCGGCCGTGCTGTGTTGGCGACCCACATACAAAACACAGGAAGATTGCCACAGCTCAGGGTGAATCTTCCTCAGCAAAAAAAAAAAAAGATTGGCAGAACCCAGTATTAGCAAGGATATGGGAACAACCTATGTACTGTTGGTGGGAGCACAAATTCATACAGTCGTTTTGGGAGGCAGTTTAGCAATATGTAACAAATTTATAATGGGAAAGCCCTTTGGTCTAGTAATTCATTTACAGAGATCAATCCCAGCAAGGAAATTAAATAAGTGAATCTATGTACAAGTACAATGATGTATGTACAAGGTTGCTTAATACGGTATTGTATAAAATAGTAAAAATCTGGAAATGACTTCAGTGACTATCAATAGTGTTAAATAAATTCTGGTATTCCATACAACAGATTACTAGGAAGCCATTAAAAATAATAATATAAACCTATATTTATTAACTGGGCATTTATCCACAACATAATAATTGAGTGAAAACAGGATGGTGTGACTATGAACCCATGTATATTATGAAGGTCAATTAAAAGAGTTTGCATAAAGAGATATTGAAAAGATTGGTCATCAACTACAGGTAATGGAACTTCCAGTGATTTGTAATTACTTCTTTAAATGTTTCTGTATTGCTTCAATGTTCTACCATCAGAATAGGTAATTTTTATAATCAGACTATCCAATAAAGCTCACTGTCTTTTGATTTAAAAATAGCACTAACCTGAACACTTATTATACAGCCTAGAAACTTTATATTATCACATTTTTTTCCCCTACTGCAACCCTGCAAGGAAGGTAATATTCATTCACTTTACAGGAAAGGAGACAATTTAAGCAATTTGCACTGGATGTATCAAGAATTTGAACACAGGTCTGGCTGACACAGAGCTCTTTCCATAACGCTGCACTGTTACTAATAGTTAATATTGCTATTAATATTTAACAATATATGCCTCTTATTGTTGCCTATTAAGTGCCAGGTACTTGAAGGATGTTTTCTTTAATCCTTTCAGCAACTCTGAAAGCAGCAGGGTCGTTATTAACCCTCCTGCCAAGGTGCAGTAGCTTGCTGCAGGTAATAAGTGCTGACCCAGGTTTATCCAGATCCAGCACCTCCCTGCTCCATTTTGCCACATTTCCGCTGATCTACTAGCATGCTGTCTTCACCTTGAGACATTATTTGCTCTGAGGTCTTTGCTCCTCTACTTGTCCTTACATCTCCATCTTGTAGTTCTTTGGTTTGCTCGTAATGTTTAAATATAGATTATGCATTTGACCATCATGCAAATGTTTACTTTTACCATGTAGGATTTAAACAAGAATGTTGTGAAGTCTTAGTTTATCTACTAACTTTATCACTCAGCTCAGAAGCCTTCAGAGTCTCCCCTGGCAAAATAAAACCAAGGCAGCCAGGCTCCTTCACAGTCTGGCTCCCATCTGCCTGGCCTCAAGGTTCCCAGAGGGCCCTGGGCTCCCCTCTTTTATGCTCCTGACCATACCCCTCCTGGGTTTTTCAGCGCCCCAGCATCCAGCAGAACGCCTGGCCCAAAGTGGCGTTCAGTAAATGCCGGCTGAAAGGAGGAAAGAAAGCTCTACACCAGGAGACAAAGACTTCAACCAGGCAGTGTGAAAGGGGCCTTAGGGGATGCGTGAAATTTAACTGAGCAGAGATGAGGTTAGGCTTAAATGAAGGCAGCAGGCTCACACAGTCCCCTAGAGACCCACCTCCACGCTGTGCTGTCCAGCTTTGCAAAGTGATTTCATATAATAATCTACCATTTACGGAGGGCTTGCTACCTGCCAGGCACCAGGGGCTGTACATATATGCTTTCTTACTTAAGTATTTTTTATTTATTATGATTATTATGATCCTTATGATTTTTATTTACTTTCCGTCTCTCTCCACCAGCTCCACACAAGCTCTAGGAGGGCAGGGTTTTTTTCCTGTTGTGTTCAATTCAGTGCCTACAGCTACTGAATAGGTCACCAAATGCTCCACAGAGCACCATGATGCTTTTACCCCTACTTTTAGATGAGCAACTTGAGGCTTCGAGGGTACAAGCGACTTTTCCAAAAGTACGGATCCAACAAGAGGACAAGACTAAAAATAGATCTGTGGTCTCTCTCTCTCTCCATTACCTCTGCAACTGCCCAGATTCAGAAATATCCATTCCTGGCCCTGAAGTTGGGAGCCACCATCAGCCTGCAGGACTCCTTCATTGACTAACAATGACAATGCCACAACATTCACCATTTGCTGAGCCCTTGCTCCACACCAGGCACTGTTCCCAGTGCGTCACACGTTTGACTCACAGCAAGTTAGGAAGTACTTGCTCCGATCCCTTATTGACAGTGGAAGAATCTGAGGCCCCAGGGAGGTTAAGAAACTTTGCCGTAATCACAAAGCTAGTAAATGGTGAGTTCAGAATTTACATCCAGCAGTCTGGGTCCAGTGACCATGCTCTTCACCACTGCCCACATGGCCTCAGTAAGATGGTGAAGCAAGAGTCAGAGCAGTGGGAGAGCATGCGCTAAGGCCAAGGCCAGTCTGCTTGGCTGTTAGGCATGCTGCTCTCATGTTCTCTTTGAAACCTCATAACCACCTTGTGAAGTTACAGATAAGGAAACCGAGATTCTGAGACCCTTCAAGAGCCAGACGTAGATAGAAGAGACAGAAAGTAGATTAGTGGTTGCCTAGGGCTGTGCGGTTGGGAGGAAATGGGGAGTGGCTGCTAATGGGTAATTTTTGGGGTGATGAAATATCTTAAAATTGATGATGGTGATGGTTGCACAACTCTGTGAATATACTAAAAACCAATGAATTATACAGCTTAAATGGGCGAATTGTATGGTATGTGAATTATATCTTAAGTCTTAATAAAGCTTTTCATTTTAAAAGGAGGAGGGCACATAGAAGGAAGTGGCAAGATGGAATTTCCATAGGCTTCAGATCAAAAACCTTGGAACCATTTTCTCTCACCTCTCATATCCAATTATCAGCAATCAACATATACCCTAAGGCATGTTACCACTTCTCTCCTCTCCTACCACCTGGTCCAAGCCACCACCTCTCACCGGAACTACCATACCCCTTCTAAACCATCTCCTCACCTCTCCCCTTGTTCCCTATGCTCTGTTCTCCACAGAGCAGCCCGAAGGATCCTTTTAAAACATTCCTGTCAAAATTCTCTTTTTTGCTTAAAAGCCTCCAATGGTCTAAAAATCAAATTCACTCACAATTTGGAGTGGCCCCTGGCCACCTTTCCAAACTCACTGCCCAGTAGCCACATTTGCCTTGTTGCTGCCCCAAATGCACTCCCACCTCCAGGCCTCTGCACTGTGGTTCCTTTTCCCTGGAATATTCTTCCTCCAGGTACCAGATACCCACACACTTGCTCCCTAATTTCACTCAGGGCTCTGCTCAAATGTAACATGTCATCGTTGCAGGGAAGCCTTCCCTGACCTCCCAATCTAACCCAGCCACCGCCTCCCCCACCTCACCACTCTTTAAGCCCTGACCTGCCTTGTTTTCCTTCAGAGCACTTCTGACCACTCGACACAGCACATAACTTCTTTGTTAACCATCTGTCTCCACCACTAGAATGTGACATCCCTGGTGGCAGGAGCTTCATCCTGGATCCCCAGGACTAGAACAATGCTCAGAACATAGCAGATACTCGAAAAAATGAATAAATGCATCTGATGCCAATGCCCTGGCATCCCGCTGCCCCTAGGATGATCTAGCAAATACACTGATCACTGTGCTTAATGTGCTTCTTACTGAAACCTGAACCCCCTCTGCCCCCATCAGGGCCATTTCTGTGCCACTGATCACGGTGAATTGTACTCTTTTGTGAATGGCAGTAATTCCTGGCCAGACTGGGAGCTCCAGAAGGGCAGGGTCCTGAGCTGTAGCCCATGACACTTGGCAGAGTCTTGAACAACATATGTAAATCTTTTGTTGCCTGGACCAGGAAGATAAATTTCAAAACCAATGACAGAAGTTTAATTTCTCTGTTCCCAAATGCAGGAAATGGACCACCTTCCTGCGCACTGCCCTGAAAAATGCCTCAGCCCCATTACTAGGGAACCAAGACCTTGAAGTCAAGTTTAAGTGCTCCTTAGAATTCCTTGGGTAGTGAGCTGTGCCAGGGAAAGCTCCTTGCAGAATGGAATTTGCCAGCTGAGCCCAGAAAACCTGTGTGAACAGCAGGCAAACTTAAAGCAGCACTTAGTGAAATTGCTTTCTGTTATCTCAAAGAGAAATGATAGCATGTGAGGCTGGCTTACGCAGAAAATGTTCAAGTGTCAATAGGGCCATGCTTCACTCCCACACACACACAAAGCCTTCAAGGGCTCTCCCTCTATCTACAGGATGTGCCATGGAGTCGAGACCCTTCTCAGCCATTCGCATTCTCCGCTCCCATCACTCCACTCCCATCTCTACCTCTCAGGTTCCCTAATCACCAGGAACTCCCTATGTGCTTGTTCATGTTGTTCCCTTTGTCTGGCATGCTTGTCCCTCCTTCCCAGGTGGGTAAAACCCTACCCATTCTTACAGAGCACAGCTCAAATGTTGCCTTCTTTGCAAAGCCTTTCTCCACCTCTCCTGGCATATCAATCCTTCCTCTAATGGAAAACACTCTGTTCTGAGCTGTAGGTGTCAGCACTTATCCAACCAGCCAACTCATTTAAGTGTCAAACCAGGAGAAGACATTAAGACATGCCCTTAGGCAACTTACTGTCTGGTGCAGGAGACCAAAGCAAAGAAATATACAACTGCAAGATGGGAAGAGGGCTAGAAGGAAACAAGGTTAGGTGAGAGACACCACACAGCCAGGTGGAAATGGGAAAAAAAAAAAACACAATGGATGGCTGGGGAAGGCTTCTTGGAAGAGGTGACATTCAACTGGTACCTGATGGATGAATAGGAGTTAGCCAAGCAAAGAGTGGGAAGAAGTCTCCAGAAAGTAGGCACAGCCCATGTGAAGGTGCCAAGGTATGAAAGAGGTTGGCATAACTCAGGAACCAAAAGGAGGCCTTTGTGGCTCCGGCCTCCAAGGTCTGGGAGAGCGGTGTGAGGAAAGGAGGCAGGCCTTCTCATAGGTCCTAATTACTCTGAATTACCATCCTTGGGTGCATCTGTCACTCCTCTCCTTAGAAGGGCTGGAGTCCATTTTAACCCCTCTCTGTCTCCAGTGTAGAGCAAGACACCTGGCACACGATAGGCATTCAACAAGTTCCTGTGGGCTACACTGTCCCCAGAGATGCGGGGGAGTGACCTCTCGGCTGCCCATTCCCCCACCCCAAAAGCAAGTCCCCAGCTGGCTCCCCTAACTGAAGCACCTGGGATGGTTAACCACAAGATTGGTGATAGAAAGAGAGGATGAAATGGGAGCAGCTGCGAGAGCTGCAGTTACGTCCTTGCAAATGCCACTGACACCGAGGTGGCAGATGTGACCACCGCATGGTCCTTGGAGACCAGACTCTCAGGGTAAACTCCAATCAGATGGCAACTCTAGTACAAGAGGGCCTGCCAAAATCATGCACCCCAAGACAAACTATCAGTGTGAAGTTCAAAACACAGTTCCCAAAGTCAACTGCTTTTATTCACAACACTTCTGACAACGGAATGTATGGGTTTTTTTCCCCCACCCAATAACCAATTCTCCGATTCTCCAGACACCAACTTGGTGTTCTACAGTTCAACCCAATTCTGACACTAACTACTGGGAGTTAGCACAGATTCCACAGTTAAGGGCTCAATCCCACAAGACTGCCTCCACTTCAGATGCCAGCCCAAAGTCCCAGGTTGCCATGTGTACTTCTGACCAACTGGCTATAAATTGGGGTTCCCACAACCCTCTCCTCAGGTCTGATAATTACTAGAATGAATGGCTCACGGAACTCAGGAAAGCACTTTAGTTACTATTACCAGTTTATTATAAAGGATGCAACTCAGGAACAGCCAAATGGAAGAAATGCATAGTGCAAGGTATAGCAGGAGGGGCCCAGAGCCTCCCTGCCCTCTTGGGGCACGCCATCCTCTCAGCATCTCAATGTGTTCATTAACCTGGAAGCTCTCTGAACCCCCATCACGTAGCGGTTTTTACTGAGGTTCCATTAGGTAGACATGATTGATTAAATCACTGGCCATTGGTGACAGACTCATCTCCAGTCCCTGGAGGTCAGAGGGTGAGGCTGAAAGTTGCAATCCTCTAGTCACATGATTGGTTCCTCTGGCAATCAGCCCCCATCCTGCAGCTATCTAGGGGCCCCCTGGAGTCACTTTATTAGCCTAAGTCAGGTCTGGTTGGAAGGGGCTTCTCAGGAATATCGAAAGATACTCCTATCAGCCTATCACTCAGGAAATTCCAACAATTGTAGAAGCTCTTTGAGGACAAAGACCAACTATATATTTCTTACTGGATCACACCAGGTTTGAGTAGTTTCTTGACTTTTTTTTTTAACAATCTCAAAGATGAGAAAACATCTTGGTGAGTCAGCAGGAATTTCCAAGTTGCCCAGCTGCCCTGCTGTGTGCCTCCCCTGATTTAGCCCCTGACCCACCCGGAATTCTGTCACTTTCAAGCACTTCACACACATAATTCTTCAAATCACACTTTGAACTCTTGCTTTCTGGGCAACGGATTTTGAACTAAACTGATAATTATTTAAGCTAAGCCAAGCTATGGTTTTTCACTTTTGGAAAGAAAGGCGGGTAAAGGGACATTACACATTGTTTGAGGGCATCTTATGAAGAAACACAATTAAGAATCATTGCCTATGTCACATAGCTCACTGTCTTCTCTGTGCTCTTCAAATTTCTTGTTGATATTTTTTTTCAAGTGCTATACTGTAATCTTTTCTACAATAGTTCTCCATGCTTCCCCTGAGTGAGGGTCAAAAAGGACAGCAGATCCCTTCTTGTGAAATTCTATTTCTGTTATACAAGGACTTAACAAATTCCCTTCCCTCCTCTCCTGCCCAACTAACTCCCTGTCCTCTAGATTTCACTATAAATACCATTTCTTCAGAAAGCCCTTCCCTTATGTACCAACCCAATCCAAAATGAGGCCCCTATTATTCTTTTTTAATACCCTATGATATTACTTCATGGCATTTGTCATAATTTGTAATTATACATTTGTGTGCATTTGATTAACACTTACCATGCCTCCCTCCCCTTTAAAGTACAGGCTCCATGTTGGCAGGGACCATGACAGTGTTGCTCACATCTATATATCCAGTGCCCAGGACAACGCAACACAGAGTAGATACTCAAGATGTATTTGTTAAATGGTTAGCAGCTTCTCTATAGAGGCCTAGCATTTTCTAAACATGGTATGATCAGTACTAACTTCTAGTTTCTTGGGATACAAATCGTTCATGGTGTGTTCTGAACACAGGGCCATGTCACAGCAATAACCACATTTTTAAATATCTGCTCTACTCCACATACTTGTGTGCTTGTTGCTTTAAATGCATTGCTAATCCTCACAGTGGCCCTGCAAGGTGGGGACTATCACCCCATTTTACAGACAAAGACCCTATGGTTTAGACAGGTAAATTAAATTCCTCATAGTCACACAGCTAGTAAGCAGAGGCACAACCAGAATTCAAACCCACCTCAGAGTCCAGGGTCTGTGCTCTTTCTGCTTGGTCTCTGCCTCTCAACCAAGGTGCACAATGCCCCAGGGGTACATCCCAGGGGTACACTCCAGCAGGTCTGAGCATATGAGAAATCACAAGACCAACATGTGGCCCATTTCTGGTATTTCTTTTTTTTTCTGATGGTAAATAACATAAAATATTTTTGTGTTTAAAAAAGACATATTGGGGCCGGCCCAGTGGTGTAGTGGTTTTAAGTTCGCGTGCTCCTTTTCGGCGGCGCAGGGTTCACAGGTTCGGATCCCAGGCACAGACCTATACACTGTTCATCAAGCCATGCTGTGGTGGCGTCCCACATACAAAATAGAGGAAGATGGGAACGGATGTTAGTTCAGGGCTAATCTTCCTCACCAAAACCAAAAACCAACCAAGCAAACAAAAAGACATATATCGTAAAGTATGATATGTAATAAATTTAAAGAAATTTAAAAAACAAAACACAAAAGTTAAAAGAAATTTCATGACTTTTGCCCAAGCCTGTCCCAGGAACGTCCATGGAAAAACATGAGAAGCACTTACTGGTCACTTTTTCTTCATTTTACGTCCCTTTACCTTGTTGCTATATTTCTTAAATGCCAGCATTCCAACTTAATCTTCATTTTCCACTCCCACCCTCCTCTCACTAGAAAAAGTAAAATGTTTAGAGAGAGTGGCAGTGTCAGCCACAGGCATGTCATTTTCAAAAGCATTAGTCATTTATGAGGACACCTGTTTGCAGGTACAATAAATCTGATTGACCTTTATTACACATCTTAGTTTAGAATCACTTTTACATTCCTAGACAAAGAGATGATACAAATAAATATCAATTGTAAAACTTAGAGCCCCAAGTATCGACATATTCTTTGTCTAAAGGTAGCCAAAGAGAAGGTCAAGATTAATAGTAACTCCAAGAAGCCACAAAGCCCACTGCCTCCTGCCTGCCCCAGGATCACTCCTTTCACAAATAACCTCACAAGCATTTCATTCAGGAAACAAGGGCGGGGAGAAAGGTGGCAGATTTTCGAACAGAACAAGACAAAACCTTGCACTCTAGAGCATAGCCAGGCCCACTATTCTCATCCGGTTCCCTCTGAGCACTTTGATTGTGGCTGTGAGAGTATATTAATAGCCCCACTTTTGTCCAGTGACGGTGTTGAGATGGCCCAGGGTGTTGTTTGCAGTGAGCCTCGACCTCAAGTGAGAAATGTGAGGCAGAACTGATATCCCACGTTAACAGGGAATTGACACTTCTCAGAAACTTGGCAACAATTCTACATTCAGTGAGAGAGGACTTACAAGAGTCAGACAGGAAAAGCAGAGAGTGGCCCACGCCTGAGCTGCAGAACTCTCTGATGCCCTTGCTCATGGAGATGTGGGTGGTGCAATTCAAGCAGCATGCAGGCATTCGAGGGAGGACAATCCAACACTAGGTCAGAGTCTGAAGAAAGTGCTTCATGCCTATGATTTGTGACCTTGGGTTCTGAATCCAGGAGTCTGGGAGATATGTGACTTTAAAATATGAAGCCAGATACATTCCTACTGATCAGAGCAAAAAGGGGCCTGATGAAGGTTGCACAGTCTCAAACTCCTTCTCCCAGATGATCTTCTTAGATGCTGTAAGACTTGCTTCCAGACTTCACTTGCTGCTGCTGGTATGAAGGCCCTCAGATGGCTTGGGACATTCTAGCATGACTACAGACATGAAAACCTGGTCCCTCAGTGGTCTTAGTAGGTCCTCTATACATTTGGCTCAGTTCAGAGCCCAAAACAGCAGCTTTCTGGTAGCAATAAGACATTCTACTGTCTGCTCTGTTCAAATATTTATCGGATCCACTTTTGAGAGAAGAAAAGCACCAGAGACTGCTCAGGAAGGGAAGCTTCACCTCCACACAAGTGTTCTTCTTTGTTTCACAAACCACCAGATGAACACAGCTGAGCACAAGGCAAGCTTGTTTTAATAATCCTGCCTGTCAACTTGGCTTTCTTCTTTTGCTTGCTTTCTGTCGTTACTCAACCACCCTTGGTCAGAATAGCCACCTCGAGACATTGGTAGTAAGGGAGAGTGTTATCTGCAGTGTTCACTTCTCAGATTTGCTACATGAATATTTTCAGCCTGAAGAATTCAGACTAGCTTTGAGAAATGTGTTGTAAGAGAGGTGCAACCAGCAGCTAATAACCATCTTAGGCTATCTACCTCAGTTCCTTTTGAAACAGATAAATTCTTAGTAAATAAGAGAGAAGCAGGGTTTGATCCCGAGAAAGATGAGGGAAGGCTCCATTATGCTCTGGGAATTGCCGAAAAGGGCCCTGGGTTCAGAAAGAATGGTAACTTAAAAGGAGAGAAGCTGCCAGAAGACAGATCTCCATTTGTAGAATGCTAAGACATTGCACTTGGTACCTATTCTTTCCCACGGGTTCTGATCCAGAAATGTGCCCTGGGAACTGAGCAGCTGAGTTAAAATACAACTCAAGGCCCACCTGAGTCGCCATCCTCCTGAGGCACCGTGCCAGCAAGGTGCACCAGTGTGGCAGACCTGGGGACTCATATTGTCCCCTCAGGCTTGGCTCATGGACTCAGACACCCACGTGGGAGCACTTCCAGCCTGGATTAGTCATTCAATGTGCCTTTAATACAGACAAAGGCAACAACTGCACATTAGTGTATTTCTAAAACTGGGCAAGTTCTTGGTCTCTATCTCTCTCTTACAGACACACAGGGACACACTCAAGGAACACGGGCACCATTGTGCTTGCACACCCACACACGCTTATGAGCTTCTCTTGGGGGAAAAATGAGTAACATTCACCTAATGACCAACATAAAATAAGATTTGAATTTCAATAACACAAAGAACTAAAACTTACAAACCAAACTTCTATATGTAAATGAGAATTCCTAACTCTCTCCTCTGAGCCTATTCATCCACAGCCACTCCTGCCACCACCTTAGGCTCTGCCTGAGGGGAGCCACAGTTCTAGGAGGAGGTGAGTTTTCTGCTGAAGGCAGGCAGGACCTCCTCTGCTTCCATGTATTATGTCTTCCCTTCCCACTGCACGAGCCTCATGTCTCTGTCTCTGCATCTGCCCATCACCATTATGTTCTCTATGCAAATATGGAACAAAATGGGGAACTCAAAAGTGCCACTATATGTCTTGTTCCCCCAACTCTAGTCCCATCAGAGAAGGCAGAGCCAGCCTCCCTTCCCTCACAAAACAGGCCCACTGCAGAGCATGCCCTGGAGACAGAGGATGGACCTAGGCAGGGACGCTCAGAGTATGCATGCACCGGAAAAGATGGTGACAAATGAAGAGTAAAGTGACACGGTGTATGGACATGGCATCAGCTTACAGATTAACATCTTTGACAGGATCGTCATGGTTTTGAGGTTTTAAAGAAGCTGTTTCCCTAAAATCTCCAAGGAGGCAAAGGGAATGTTATTTCTACTGCTTCTGACATTAAATCCTTCAGGAGCAGAAATTGGTAGCTTCCTTGGAAAACATTTCCTCATTCGGCAGATCCTAACCGCAGACCCACTTCTTACTGAGGTGCAAGGATCGTGCCCGTTGGGGGCTTGGATCCAAATGAGATTTCTCATTTCTACCTACAAGAGCAAGCGCCTATTTAAGTTCTAGGGCTTTCACTTTTCAACCTCACTGTCATTTTATCCTAGAAGCCCCAAAGACTTGGTTGTGCTAAGGTGACTGCCGATTCTGCCCTATTGTTCAACAAGGAGGGAGCCCAGCGTAAAGAACAGACTAGAAAAGGAGAGGGGAGGGGATGGGAGGGCAAGGGAAGAGAGAGGAGAAGAAGGCAAGGGAAAGGGAAGCAAGGTCACTGGTCATTGTCTTGCTTTCCACTTCAACTATCGCACTTTACCTTAGCCATGCATTTCCGAGATGCTAATTAAAGCACACTTCCCAGAGGAGCTGAATGCCAGATTACAACCAGCACCTTTCAACCAGATTACGTTGGTTAATCTGCAAAGAGGCCATCGCTTCTCCCCAGGGGAATGGTTCTGAGTTTGGGCTCCAGTCCTCTCTGCAGGTTTTGCTCGCCTCTTCTCTCAGAAGGCAAATGCTGTTTACACCCTGGGAGAGGAGGAACTGGCTTTACTTTGGAACCAGCCCCCGAGATTGTGGATAAAGCTGAGATGAAGGGGTTCCTGAGGAAGAGGACGAGGATCCCGTCTTCCTTCCACTTTTAGGCCTGCAAAATTCAAGCACATGTTTACTTACCATCCCATCTCTGTCTCTGACATAGATCAGACTCCTTTCCCATCAAGTGCCATTAACATTTCAAGGTAGCTTATCCTCAGTGGCCTGAAAGAAGTATACTTTCAACTATAAAACCATGAGACTGGCACAGCCTGACGCTCTGTGCATGGCCAACATGACCTGCCAAACAAGGTATGAATCTTACGGAAGGGACTCTTGATTCGCAGCAATTTTTCTTCCATTTAAATCAAACCTGGACCACCTTCTCCAAACTGGTAAAAAATATTAAGTCTGCAGGTAGAATTTCTTTCATTTTTGGTTTTTCATCCAGTTGTTTTCCTTAAACTTCTAATCCAGAATTTAATAAGATGGAATTTCTGATTTAGCACCAAATTAAGAACTTGGTTATTGGGGCCAGCCCAGTGGCATAGTGGTTAAGTTCGGCACGCTCTGGTTCAGCAGTCTGGGTCTGCAGGTTCGGATCCCAGGTGCGGACCTACACCACTTGTCAATGCCATGCTGTGGTGGCAACCCACATATAAAATAGAGGAAGATTGGCAATAGGTGTTAGCTCAGGGTCAATCTTCCTCAGAAAAAAAAAAAGAACTTGGTTATTTAAATGGGTGCAGTAAATCCAGCACTGAGGCTCGGAGCCTGGGTTGTAGATTTAGATAGACCTGGGTTTGAACAGTGGCTCTGCCACTTACTTCCTTGAACTTGGCCACTTTCTCAAATTCTCTAAGTCTCAGTTTTCTCCTCTATAAAATGGGATTGATGATAATACTTACCTTATAAGTTTTTGTAGGAAATCATTAAGACAATTTTTTTAAAGCACTTAGAACTGCCAAGGACCTGGTAGGGACCAAAGAACTATCCTCTATCTCATCAGAACACATGCTCCTTGTAGTAGGAACTGGGCACATAGGCACTGTGGTATTCAGTATACCTTGCATAATGCCTGAACCATAAATATTTGTAGAATAAATGAGTAAACATGGGAGTAATGGGGCGATATTTCCTGGTGTGTTCTGTCCAGCATTCCATGATAAACAAGCACTCTTACCACCCTCTACCTTCGTTTGTCCTTGTTCAAACATGCTCTGTTCAAACACAGGTCGTCAAAAGCCACTCACCTGGCCTTGGATTTCTTATTTGCAGTGCTTTCAAAGGATGACGCATCCACCTGTATCTCATCTTCGTCCTGCAGAGCCGCATCCAATGCAGCCTGGACTTTGGGGGCAATGGCGGGGCCCTCATAGTCTCTGGTGGTCCGGCTGGGCATGTCCAGCTCTAACAGCACAATGTTTTCTGCCTGCAGAAGCAGCAGCCATAATCAGCTAGGTTGGCCTCCAATCAGACACAGAGAGCACAAGCAATCTAGACCCCTCCAAGAACAGAACTGCAAATTGCTTGCTATTCAGAGCCTACCAAGAGCCTGCCTAGAAGTGATGCCATTTTATAACTTTTCTCCTGGTGGGATTACAAAGGATTTTTATTTTATTCTCTAGGCTTTTCTCTATTTCCCTTTTTAAAAAAAAAATTTAACAATGAACATGTATTATACCCTAACGGGAATAATCAGGGGAAAATAATGAATTAAGTAAAATCCATTTATTGCAGACAATGTGAAAATACAAAAAGGCATAAAGAAGAAAATAGTAATCACCAATAATCTGACCACCTGCAGCAGCTTTGATGAACACTTTCGTTGCAGAGGGGAGGAAGCAGGTGTGGTATATGCATGTGGAGGTATGGGAGGAGGTGTATGGTGTTGTGTGTGTATGCGCGTGTGTGTGGCAGTGTACGCGCTTGTAACTACATTTTAAAATCAGACTGGGCCCTGCCTCATAACTGGCCTTGTGGATGGATTCCTTCATGTGACATCCTCTGGTGGGCCTCTTCCTAGCTCCAACACACCGAGACAAGCGTGTGGAGGGAAGAGCACCCATGGTGACACATCTTCTCCTCTAGCTCCTCCCACTCAGTGGAGTTCAAGTCCCAGAGCTCCAGAGGGGACGACTCTCCAGAAGGTGGAGAGAAAGAGTGGCTCCCTTCACCAATTTTATATATTGCGATACTGCTTGAAATTTCCCTTAATGGAGTGGGTCCACCGCGAAAAACAGCTGAGAGCTGCAGCTTTAAATCCTACCTTTGGAGCAGGTGAGCCCCCTGGAAACCCACATACTTGATTTGCAGGCTTTAAAATCATGTTTTTGGCTTAAGATGTAAAATAACCAACAAGATACGTACGCTCTGAAACTGCTAGAAAAATGCTTCTGAAGATTCTGACACATCACTCATCTTCCACTATATAAAACCGCACCTAATACGTTTTTTTGCTTTTGTTTTATTTTAAATAACTCAGTGCCAGCACCTGAGGAGCTAACTAATCCTCATCTGTTTTCCTCTGGCTGCCAAGGGAGACTCAAAAACGTATTAAATGTTTTAAATGAAAATCTTTCGCTATAAAAATAATACAGGGTCCCCACTGACAGTTATAAAATACAGATAAGCAAAAAGAAGAAAATGTAAATTGAGTGCACGTCCATTAGCCAGAGATGACCAGTTCACATTTTGAAGTATTTTGCACCAGATTTTTAAATTAATATATACACCTGCAGTATCAATTGCTTTATAACTTAACAATACACTGTGTCTCCCGGTTCATCCACTTACCAGCTACCTACTAAGCCACAGGCCCTACTGCACAGAGTAGGTGGGAGGGTTCAATTAGCGAAAATAATAAAGCACTGAGTACAGTGCCTGGCACACAGCGAGTGCTTATAAATAGAAGCTCATACAGTATTATTATTGTAAAATATCTTTGGGTCATTAAATAGTCTTTAATTATGTCACTTTAAATGACTACATGACTGACCCACACTATGTTAAATGGAAGTACCGTAAGTTCTTTAACACATCTCCGTCTCCTGTCACTAGACATCTACATTCTCTCCAGTCTCCAATGGAGCCATTTTGAAGCTTACTGTTAATGTCTATTGGCCACTATGGACAGTATGTTTGTACTCTCCCCTTCCCTAGTCCTGATTTCCTAAATCTCGTTCTATTTTACCTTTCTATTTATTTGTTATTGTTCTTTTTATTTGTTATTTATTATATTTATTTATTATGATTGTTAATAATTATATAAATGTCCTCAGGTACCTCTGGAAAGAGTCAGGATACAAACTCTTGTGACTGCAGAAAGGTGCCTAAGGGTTTATATAAGTCTAAACTCCTCTAAAAGAGGGAGGAGAAAAATGCAAGAACAATCTTCTCACCCTATATCGGGCCTCTGGACGAATCATCATGGACATTCTTGCATGCTGGCTCAATGGTCTCTTATATCCCACAGCTGATACCGGCCGCTTCATCATCTGCTGATTCCTGGAAACGGACTGCAGTGGTTAAAGCCCTGGCTGGAGTGTGTTCCACAGTGCCAGGGTTTTGGTCCTGTGGAACCAGCACTCAGACGACCCTGAGCCTGCTTAAATAGAATCTGAAGCAGGTAACTCCCTGGACTGAGGACTGACATGTAAATGGGCAAGAGTTGCTTATATTTTCTGCTTGAGTTGCTTTCTGATTCAAATGTGAGCATCATGCGTCCTTTAAGCTGGAAGGGATCAGAGTCATCATCCAGTTCGTAGATGGCAGGCACAAAGCACAGCTGTCAACACTCGCTACCCCCGCATCCTTGGCAGACACCTCCCATTTTTCTAGCAAGACCCAGACTTAGACTGAGACTCCTTCTCAACACTGTGTCAGACGGACACACAAGATAACACCTATGTGCTGCCCTCAATTGGCCTAGCACACTTCACTTGACAGCTGGGGAAGCTGAAATGTAGGAACGTGGGAAAGGTCATTGGTTCACTGTGACAAAGTCTTCCAATTCCTAATACCATACTTATCATCAAACTTTTACCTCACGGACCTACGGCAGTCACAGAGTCAGACAGGTAATTGGTTCCTAGTTTAAATGAATCCAACTGTGTTCTTACCATACCCCTCTGGCCAAGTCCAGCTTATCAACATGCCTCCCCTCCTCCCCACCTTAAAGTCTACTTAATGTCAATAGTGACTTACTCCAGTCTGGTTATAGGATGTAATTTCCAATGATCTTCCTCTTCGTCAAAGAAGGATCTATTCATAATTTTACTTTTTTCTTCCAGAGGGATAAAGTTTTCTATAATAAGATGCCTGTAAGAACACATATACATGTGAATACAGATGAAGAAAGGATACAGATCTCCATCTGTATCTGTAATTAGATAAGAGTCAAGTTGTTCAGCACACCTTTACTGAGCAGGTACTATGGGACTACCATCATACAAAGGGCTGGGGTACAGACACAAATGGCACTTGGTCCCTGCCTGAGATAGACAGGTAACGGTGCATCACTCTTAGGTACAACAGCACTCTTAGGGCTGATGGCGGTCTTCCCTAGGAATATGGAGAGGTCACTTCTGCCCAAGGAGGAGCAGCTTGAGGAGGTGAAAGGACGGAAGAGGGAGGTGATGCCTGGGCTACACTGGAGTGAACGCATGCTGACTGAAGTAACTTGGAGGGCCACTGGTACTGCTAACCCAGATCATCAACTTCCAAAATGCTGAAAACAGATCAGAAATTAAACTGCCTTCCTCCAATCCCACGGATTGCTGCCTAAACTGGAAAACTTCACATTCTAATCACCAGGACAAAGAGCAGGACCAAATGGACTTCAGTCCCTTAGACCACTGAGAATAGAGACCATTCCTGAGGAGAATCTCTGCCTGAGAACACCCAAGGAACACGGCAAACAATGAAACTGGAACCCACTGGGTTGTGTCTCTCCACGGTGACGACTGTCTCCTGCCACATCTCTGCATTCACTCTTACCTCACCTCAGGACAGAACAATGCAGAAGGGGTGTGGGAGAGACGCACAACAAACACCACAGAGGGGTAGGGTACTGACTGTGAGAAACAGGTTGACTCACTGTTTATTCAAAAGATCGAAACAGAAGATGTAACTATGAAAATGGCTACCTTAGGGAAAAAATATTTTGGAGAAATGAAGTCTCTCTTTATTTGACATATAGGAAATTATTTTTCATAACATATATTTGGTTTTTTTCTGATTTTAAAGGTCCTATTTATACATTAGGAAATGTGAAAATACAATTACACCCAATTTCACAATCCAGAGATAGCTATTATTAATATTTTTGTTCTTATTGTTTTTCTAGGTATACATACCTAGAAAGAGGACTGACACACATTTAATTTTAAGGGCTCCTTTTCAAATGTAAAACTTGGTCATTAAAAGAATCCCTTTGAAAAGTTCTTCTTTAAAGAAAAATTCCAGCTAATGCTGTGGAAGGACTGATACAGAAAAACATCCTTTTGCAACCCGTAATGAAATAATGGGGATCCAAAGATCATTGTTGGTTGAAACCATTAGCTCAGTGGTTCTCAAACCAGGCTGCATATTAATATCACTTACAGAGTTCTGCAAAATATTCTGCCCAGACCTCGTGAGAGACCAGTGGTTCTCAAAGTGTGTTGACCAAACCAGCAGAAGCAACAACTAGAATCTGTTAAAAATGCAAATTCTCAGGTCCTTCCCAGCCATACCGAATCAGACTCTCTAGGTGTGGGGCCCAGCAACCTGCTGTTTTAACAAGCCCTTCAGATGATTTGGTGCCTGCTAAAGTTTAAGACACCAATCTGCCCTAGACCAATTAAATCAGAATCTCCGGGGTGGGGCCCAAGCATCACTATTTTTTAAAATCATGACTTTAAAGATGATTTCAGTGTGCAGCCAAGATTGAGAACCAGTGCTTCAGAGCTAGCTTTCAGTTAAATGGAAATGAGGAAGATAGAGACACAAGTTAAATGACACCATCAAGAAGCAGACAAATCTAGAATGGAGGATATTTCTATAGGCTATCTGACCCAGCTTTTTCAACAAATGAACCATGAAAAACTTTTTAAAAAGAAAAGGGATTGCTCCAGATTAAAATAAGCTTAAGAGACATAATAACCAAGTCAATATGTGGTCCTTATATAGATCTTAACACAAAAAAAACAAGAAAATCTAAGTATGGACAGGGTACTAGATAATACTAAGAAACTTAATGTCAATTTTGTTAGGTGGAAAGCTATCATTGTGTATATAAAAGTCAATTGTATTTCTATACACTAGCAATAAACATTTTGAAAATAAAATTAAGAAAACAATTCCATATACAACAGCTTCAAGAAAATAAAGTACTTAGGTATAAATTTAACAAAAGAAATGCAAAGACTTGTGCACTGAAAACTACAAAACATTCTTGACAGAAATCAAAGGGGATCTAAATAAATGGAAAGATATCCATGTTCATGGATCAGAACACAATACTGTTAAGATGACAATACTCTTCAAATTGATCTACAGATTCAACACAGTCCCTATCAAAATCCCAGCTGGCTTTTTTGCAGAAATTGACAAAATGATCTTAAAACAGATATGGAAATGCAGGGGACCGTGAATAGCCAAAAACAATCTTGAAAAAGAACAACAAAGTTAGAGTACTCACACTTCCTCATTTCAAAACTTACTACAAAGCTACAGTAATCAAGACAGTGTGGTATTTGCATGAGGACAGACATATAGATCAATGGAACAGTACTGAGAGTTCAGAAACAAACCTTTACATCTATGGTCAACTGATTTTCAACAAGGGTGCAAAGACAATGAGAGAAGAGCCTTTTCAAGAAGAGCCTTTTCAAGAAACAGTGCTAGGTCAACTGGATATCCACATGCAGAAGAATGTATTTGAAACCCTACCTCAGACCATACACAAAAACTAACTCAAAATGGATTAGAGACCTAAAACTGTAAGACTCTTGGATGACCCAAGAGAACTGAGAACATAAGTCCACAGTAAAACTTGTACACACGTTCACAGCAGCATTATTCACGATAGCTAAAAAGTAGAAACAACCCAAATATTCATCAACTGATAAATAAAATGTGGTATATTCATACATACAGTATTATTTGGCCATGAAAAAGAATAAAGTATTGATACATGCTACAACATGGATGACCCTTGAAAACACTATACTAAGTGAAAGAAGCCACTCACAAAAGGCCACATTATTCCATTTATATGCAATGTCCAGAATAGACAAATTTAGACACAACACCAAAAGTTCAAGCAATAAAAGAAAATACAGATAAATTGGGCTACATCAAAATTAAAATCTTTTCTGCTGCAAACAAAATACCATCAAGAAAGTAAAAAGACAAGAATGGGAGAAAACATTTGCAAATCATATATCTGATAAGAGAACTATATCCAGAATACAGAGTCCTTTATTTATTAATAATAATAAAAAGTCCCAATAAATAACCCAATTTTAAAATGGGCAAAGGATTTAAAGAGACATTTCTCCAAAGAAGATATACAAATGTCCAATAAGCACATGAAAAGATGCTCATACATCATTAGTCGTTAGGGAAATGCAAATCAAAAATACAATGAGGGGCCAGCCTGGTGGCATAGTGGTTAAGTTCATGCACTCCACTTCAGCGGCCCAGGGTTTGTGAGTTGGGATCCCGGGCGCAGACCTACGCACCACTTATCAAGCCATGCTGTGGCAGGCATCCCACATATAAAGTAGAGGAAGGTGGGCAGGGATGTTAGCCCAGGGCCAATCTTCCTTGGCAAGAAAGAGGAGGATTGGCAGCAGATGTTAGCTCAATCTTTCTCACCAAAAAAAAAAAAAAATACAATGAAATACTACTTCACACCCATTAGGATGGCCATAATGAAACGTATTACAATGACAATAACACGTGTCATAAAGGATGCAGAGAAATTGGTGGTGGAAATGTAAAATAATGCAGCCGTTTTGGAAAACACTTTGGGAGTTCCTCAAAAACCTAAACACAGAGCTACCATATGACTTAGCAATTCCAATCCTAGGTACACACCCCAAAGAAATGAAAACATGTCCATACAAAAACTTGTAAGTGAATGTTCATAGCAGTATTATTCATAATAACCAAAGACTGGAAACAATCCAAATGTCCATCAACTGATAAATGGACAAATAAAATGTGGTATATCCATACAATATTATTCAGCCATAAAAAAGAATGAAATACTGACATGCTACAACATGGATGACCCTTGAAAACATCATGTGAAGTGAAAGAAACCAGTCACAGAAGACTACATATTGTATGATTCTATTTATATGAAATGTCCAGAATAGGCAAATTTATAGAGATGGAAAGTAGATTAGTAGTTTCTTACTGCTAGGAGATGGGGTAATGAGGAGTGACTGCTAACTGGTACACGGTTTCTTTTGGGCGGAGGGGGACGAAAACATTCTAGAATTAGGTTGTGGTGATGGCTTTACAACCCTGTAAATATATATATTTTTTAAATTGACTTGCATACTTTAAATATGTGAGTTGTATGATCTGTGAATTATATCTCAATAAAGCTTTTTTAAAAATAGCATTGTAGGAGTGACGTCAGCATCATGGCGGAGTGAGATTTCCTCTTTGAATCTCTGCCCCCTACGACACAACGAAAACATCATTCACATTCCAACAGAGCTCAATCAAACACTACGAAGGACTTCTGAGAAACCCCTGCTGCCATACATCGGACGGTGGAGGCGCGGGAAGCCCAGGAGAACGGGAGGAGAGGTAGGAGGTTGTACTCCCCCTCCCCAATCGATCGGCAAAAACAGCGCGGTTCGCGGACAGAGGGGGGAGGGGCGGCCCACAGCGGGGAAAACTAGCGCCATCCAGGTGCTCTCACAGACTGTCGCGAGATCCCCACGGGGAAGCGACGACGGACTGTTTAGGGGGTGTAGCAAACACCCTAAGAGAGCCAGAAAGGAAACCCCCGGGTCAAGCAGGAGAAAGAGAGGACCCCTCCCCCCACACACCCAGCATTTCAGCATAATCCCTCCGGGGGCTGCAGCCGCCTCAGAGCAAACCGCTCGCGATCTCCATCTAGTGGCAGCAGGGGGAAACTGCAGGACTAACTTTAATCATGACGGGTAAAAATAAAGCCGTCCCCGCCGGATCCTTGCGAAAATATGTCAGGGCTACAGACCAAAAGGAAAATGACAAACACCCAGAAACCAACCCTGAAGGCACAGAATTTGATAACCTGAATGAGAGAGAATTCAAAATAGCTATCATAAACAAGCTCAACGAAATACAAGAGAACACACAGAAACAAATCAACGAATTCAGGGATTATGTCACAAAAGAGATTGAAACCCTAAAGAAAAACCAATCAGAATTATTGGAGATGAAAAACAAAATCAACGAGATAGTGGAAAAAATGGAGTCTTTAAAGAGCAGAACTGACAATATGGAGGAACGAATTAGCACTATTGAGGATAGCCATGCAGAAATGCTCCTGGTAGAGGAGGAGAGAGAGCTAAGACTAAAAAGAAATGAAGAAATTCTTCGAGAAATATCAGACTCAATGAGGAAAAGCAACATAAGGATAATAGGTATTCCAGAAGGAGAAGAAAGAGAAAAAGGAGCAGAGAGTTTGTTCAAAGAAATAATAGCTGAGAACTTCCCCAACCTAGGGAACGAAAGGGAAATAACAGTGAATGAAATCAATAGATCACCTAAATATATAAACAGGAATAAAAAATCATCTCGCCACATAGTAGCAAACTTGAAGAATACCCGTGACAAGGAAATAATATTGAAGGCAGCTAAACAAAAAAACAAAATAACATACAAAGGAAACCCCATCAGGCTCTCAGCTGATTTCTCGACAGAAACTCTACAGGCTAGGAGAGACTGGAATGATATATTCAAAATCATGAAAGACAAAAACCTTCAGCCGAGAATACTTTATCCAGCAAAAATATCCTTCAAATACGATGGAGAAATAATAACTCTCCCTGATAAACAAAAGCTAAGAGAGTTCATCACCACAAGACCCCCACTACAAGAAATGCTCAAGAAGGCCCTTAGGCCTGAAAAAAAACAAATGAGAAAGGGGATACAAAGATTTCAGCAAGGAGAAAAGCAAGGAGACTAAACCAGAACAAAATACAGTTGGAAAACATCAAAAATTAATTCAAGCTCATCACTGGAAACACACATTCATGACATAATCTGGAATAAAGAGATAACAAATAAGGAGGGGAAGAGGTAAGGGATTGAACTGACCCAGCCTCAGGAAAAAGGAGGCATCTGAAAATGTACTTTCTTATCCAGGAGATCGCTTATATAAACCGCACAGTAACCACTAAACAAACAACCAGAAGAGAACCACACATGACAAATAAAGAGAAAACCAAGAGAATGAACATGCAGAAATACCAAATTGAATTTGCAGTCCGAAACACAAGGGACAAGAAATGAAGGAAATGCAAAAGAACCAGAAGATGAACAATAAAATAGCAACATTAAACCCTCATATATCAATAATCACTCTAAACGTAAATGGATTGAATTCTCCAATCAAAAGACACAGAGTGGCAGGATGGATTAAAAACCAAGATCCAACAATCTGCTGCCTCCAGGAAACACATCTCAGCTCTAAAGACAAACACAGACTCAAAATAAAAGGATGGAAAACAATACTCCAAGCTAATGGCAAACAAAAGAAAGCAGGAGTAGCCATACTTATATCAGACAAAGTAGACTTCAAGATAAAAAAGGTAATGAGAGACAAAGAAGGGCAATATATAATGATAAAAGGGACACTTCACCAAGAAGACATAACACTTATAAATATCTATGCACCCAACACAGGAGCACCAAAGAACATAAAACAACTGCTAAAAAACCTTAAAGGAGATATTAACAATAACACAATAATAGTAGGGGATCTTAATACCCCCCTTACATCAATAGATAGATCATCCAGACAAAAAGTCAATAAGGAAATACTGGACTTAAATGAAAAACTAGACGCAATGGATTTAATAGATATATACAGAGCACTCCACCCAAAAAAAGCAGAGTACACATTCTTCTCAAGTGCTCATGGAACATTCTCAAGGATAGACCATATATTAGGAAACAAGGCAAACCTCTATAAATTTAAGAAGATTGAAATCATTACAAGCATCTTTTCTGATCATAATGCTGTGAAACTAGAAATCAACTCCAAGGAAAAAACTAGGAAAGGGACAAAGATGTGGAGACTAAACAACATGCTACTGAACAACCAATGGGTCGTTGATGAAATTAAAGGAGAAATCAAAAGCTATCTGGAGACAAATGAAAAGGAAAATACACCATACCAACTCATATGGGATGCAGCAAAAGCAGTCCTGAGAGGGAAATTCATAGCAATACAAGCTCACCTTAACAAACAAGAAAAATCCCAAATAAATAACCTTAAATTGCACCTAACAGAGTTGGAAAAAGAAGAACAGACAAAGCCCCGAATCAGCAGAAGGAGGGAAATAATAAAAATCAGAGCAGAAATAAATGAAATTGAAACCAAAAAAACAGTAGAAAGGATCAATGAAACAAAGAGCTGGTTCTTTGAGAAGATAAATAAAATTGACAAACCCTTAGCCAGACTCACTAAGAAAAAAAGGGAGAAGACTCAAATAAATAAAATTAGAAATGAAAGAGGAGAAATTACAACAGACACCACAGAAATACAAGGGATTATTAGGGAATACTATGAAAAACTTTACGCCAACAAATTGGACAACCTAGAGGAAATGGACAAATTCTTGGACGCGTACAACCTCCCAAAACTGAATCAAGAAGAAATAGAGAATCTGAACAGACCAATCACAAGTAAAGAGATTGAAACAGTCATCAAAAACCTCCCAAAAAATAAAAGCCCAGGACCAGATGGCTTCCCTGGAGAATTTTATCAAACGTTCAAAGAAGATTTAGCACCTATCCTTCTCAAACTATTCCAAAAAATAGAGGAAGATGGAATACTTCCCAACACATTCTATGAGGCCGACATCATGCTGATACCAAAGCCAGACAAGGACAATACAAAGAAGGAAAACTACAGGCCAATATCGCTGATGAACATAGACGCAAAAATCCTCAACAAAATATTGGCAAACCGAATACAGCAATACATCAAAAAGATCATACACCACGATCAAGTGGGATTTATACCAGGGACACAGGGATGGTTCAACATCCGCAAATCAATCAACGTGATACACCACATTAACAAAATGAAGAATAAAAACCACATGATCATCTCAATCGATGCAGAGAAGGCATTCGACAAGATCCAGCATCCATTTATGATAAAAACTCTCAACAAAATGGGTATAGAAGGAAAGTACCTCAACATAATAAGGGCCATATATGACAAACCTACAGCAAACATCCTACTCAACGGGGAAAAACTGAAAGCCATTCCTTTGAGGACAGGAACAAGACAAGGGTGCCCACTCTCACCGCTCTTATTCAACATAGTACTGGAAGTTCTGGCCAGAGCAATTAGGCAAGAAAAAGGAATAAAAGGACTCCAAATAGGCAATGAAGAAGTGAAACTCTCACTATTTGCAGACGACATGATCCTATACATAGAAAACCCCAAAAATTCCATTGGAAAGCTACTAGAAACAATCAACAACTACAGTAAAGTGGCAGGGTATAAAATCAACTTACAAAAATCAATTGCATTTCTATACACTAACGATGAAAAAACAGAAAGAGAACTCAAAAAGACAATCCCATTTACAATTGCAACAAAGAGAATAAAATATCTGGGAATAAATTTAACCAAGGAGGTCAAAGACCTATACAATGCAAACTATAAGACACTATTGAAAGAAATCGAGGAGGACATAAAGAAATGGAAAAATATTCCATGCACATGGATTGGAAGAATAAATATAGTTAAAATGTCCATTCTACCTAAAGCAATCTACAGATTCAATGCAATCCCAATCAGAATCCCAATGTCATTCTTCATGGTAATAGAACAAAAACTACTGAAATTCGTATGGGGCAACAAAAGAGCCCGAATAGCTAAAGCAATCCTGAAAAAAAAGAACAAAGCTGGAGGCATCACAATCCCTGATTTCAAAATATACTATAAAGCTACAGTAATCAAAACAGCATGGTACTGGTACAAGAATAGACACACAGATCAATGGAACAGAATTGAAAGCCCAGAAATAAAACCACACACCTATGGACAGCTAATCTTCGACAAAGGAGCAAAGAACATACAATGGAGAGAGGGAAGTCTCTTCAATAAATGGTGCTGGGAAAATTGGACAGCAACATGCAAAAGAATGAAAGTAGACCATCTCCTATCGCCATATACAAAAATCAATTCAAAATGGATCAAAGACCTGAAAGTGAGACCTGAAACTATAAAAATCCTGGAAGAAAATATAGGCAGTACACTAATTGAGACTGGACATAAAGGGATCCTTTCAGATTCCATGTCTACCCAGACAGGGAAACAAAAGAAAAAATAAACAAGTGGGACCTCATCAGACTAAAGAGCTTCTACAAGGCAAATGAAACCAGGATCAAAATGAATAAACAACCCACCAGCTCGGAGAAAATATTTGCAAATCGTTTGTCTGACAAGGGATTAATCTCAGTAATATACAAAGATCTCATACAACTGAGCAACAAAAAAACAAACAACCCAATCAAAAAATGGGCAGAGGATATGAACAGACATTTTTCCAAGGAAGAGATACAGATGGCCAATAGACACATGAAAAGATGTTCAACATCACTAATCATCAGGGAAATGCAAATCAAAACTACACTGAGATATCACCTTACACCTGTAAGAATGGCTATAATCACCAAGACAAACAACAACAAATGCTGGAGAGGTTGTGGAGAAACGGGGACCCTCATTCACTGCTGGTGGGAATGCAAACTGGTGCAGCCTCTGTGGAAAACAGTATGGAGAGTCCTCAAAAAATTAAAAATAGAAATACCGTATGATCCAGCAATACCACTCTTGGGCATCTACCCAATGGACGTGAAATCAACCACCACAAGAGGCGTATGCACCCCTATGTTCATTGCAGCATTATTCACTATAGCCAAGAAGTGGAAGCAACCCAAGTGTCCCTCGACTGATGATTGGTTAAAGAAGATGTGGTATATACATACAATGGAATACTACTCAGCCATAAGAAAAGACACAATTGTCCCATTTGCAACAACATGGAAGGACCTAGAGGGTATTATGTTAAGTGAAATAAGCCAGAGAGAGAAGGACAGACACTGCATGAACTCACTCATATATGGAATATAAGTGAACACACGGACAGAGAGAACTGATTGGTGGTTACCAAGGGGAAGGGGGGTGGGGGGGGCACAAGGGGTGAAGGGTTACATCCAGAAGGTGACGGACAAAAATGTACAACTAAAACCCCACAGTGTTATAAACTAAGACATCAATTAAAAAAAATAAATAAATAAATAAATAAAAAATAGCATTGTAAGTATGTAAGTATGTAGGAGTGAGATAACATGAGGTAAGATTTGCTTTAAAATATTTTTATGATAGATGACAAAAGATTGTTTATCATTGCATCTGGGTGATGGGTATTTGGGTGTTCATTATACCACTCAGAAAATTCTAGTTAATAAAAGATTCCCTCTTATCAACTGATAGAGGTAAGGCCAGAGCCTCTAAAAGCTTCAAGAAGGTAGGGTGGAGGGAAACTTGAGAGATGATCTGGTGAAGTCATTCAGTTAACAGATGGAACCCAGAGACAGAGAGTGACTTTCTCAGGAATAAACAGCAGACAGACAAGGTGGCAGGAGATGAGCTGGAGAGAAGTAGGCAGGGGCCCTGTCCTCAGGGACGTGTTACTTATTAACAGACACTGACCT
The DNA here is from genome assembly GCA_031878705.1 of Tapirus indicus. Lineage (NCBI taxonomy): Eukaryota > Metazoa > Chordata > Mammalia > Perissodactyla > Tapiridae > Tapirus > Tapirus indicus. The sequence continues at coordinate 68,241,053 of CM062929.1, forward strand.
GGCAAGTGGCTGGGGGCGCCACAGAAGGCCCAGGACTTACTTGAGTTTCAGCTCCCTGGTGAGCTCATTCTGAGTCTGCTCCAGCTCCTGACGCTCCTTGATGTGCTCCTCCTGGAGGTCATGGATCTCCGCCTTCACCGCCTGCAGCTTGGAGAAGAGCTGGAACCAAGGGGAGGGCAGGTGAGGAGGGCGGCTCTCCAGACCACAGAGCTCCCCCTTGCCCCCAGGTCTCGAGACACCTCTGCCTGGCCTGGTTCCTTTTATACCTTTTTGAGTTTTTTGGTCTTGATGTCCACCTCTTGCTGCAGTGAGCTGTAAGTCTCTTTAAGTTCCAAGGTCTCCTCATCTCGACTTTCCATCTGTTGCTGGATTTCTCTTTCTCGACGTTTCTGAGCAACACCACAAAGTTCATCAGCTTGCCTAGAGACAATGTCTATACAAGAACACAGGGCTGGGTGCTCCAGATTAGTCTCCCACTAGGAAGGGGCCAACACATCTTGTTTCCATTCCCTTTGAAGAGTCTAATACAGGAGATATTTGCTCTGTAGCATGAATGCACCTTGCCCCACCCCCTGCTCCCCAAAAAGGAATGAAAAGCTACCTGCTCTGCAATCTCCTGCCGTTTCTGCTCCAGGATTTTCTGCTGTTCATTTGTATGATCTACTATATTTTTTCCTCCAACAAGCAGCTTACTCTCCATGGCCTGAGTGAGAAAAAAGTAGAATCCATCTCGTGAATGGTCTCCCTCAGAACATGTCTCCTCACAGGGAAGCCCGTAAAAGATGAAGAGCTCAGGACTGAGCCAAAGGGGATGAACTCTGGGGAAAAATATATTGTGCTCAGTTGTGCCCTTCCCATCACTGGGGTGGGGCTGAGGTGGCTCCGCAAGGGGTTTTACCTTAGAAACACTGAAGATACAGCTTCTCCAAACATACATGAATTTCAGCTTGCTTTAAAAAAATATTGTTTTGGTTTGTTGGTACAAAGTATTAATCCCTTAGAACACATTAAGCACCTCTTATGCGCTAAGTACTGGGGTCACAAAGCTGAGAGTCCACTGAGGGCCATAAACAAGTGAGCACCCTCTTATCATATGGAGTCAGAAGCCATCACGAGGAAAAGACAGAGAAATAATGGGAGAGGCACACTGGAGGGAGAATTCAGGCTTTTGGAGGAGTCAGGGAAAGCGTCCTGTCTCAAGGGACATCTACACAGAGTGCTAAAGTAAAAATAGGAATTAGTTAAGAAAAGAATTTTTTTTTGTGAGAGGGTAGGGTAGGGAGTGGTGATACATGAAGTTGGCAAAACAATCAGGGGTCAGTTCAAAAACCTCCAAGCCCTGTTAAGGGAAACTAAACTTGATCCCAAGAACTGCAGGAACAACTGACGTGTTCTTTGAGCATGAGGGTACACTGTTAGATCTGTGTTGTAGAAACATTTCTCCCCTGCAACAGGAAGAATGACTGGAAGAGGGCAGTCTGGTGGGGGGAGACCGGACAGGAGGCTGTTTGGGGGTCTAGGCCTGGGCTAGGGCAGTAGTGGCGGGGGATGGCGAAGTAGATGGGTCCAAGAGATCCTGATGAGATGGGATTCAGATGCCTTAGGACTGACTGGGCCCTAAAGGAAAGGGAGGGGCAGCTAGCAAGGATAACTCCTAAGAGTCTGGCTTGACTGAGAAAAGGAAGGCAGGAGCAGGCTCTGGTGGCTGTGGACATCTCCATGGAAATGTCCAGCGGGCAGAGGCTATCGGGCTTGGATGTGAGGAGACAGCTCTGAGCTCACTATACAGATTGGGGGCCTTCAGCACTTAAATGGTGGCTGAAGCCACGGGAATGATTTGCACCTGAAAAGCATGGGATCCAAAAACTCCACAACCCTACTTTTAAGAAACTATAAACATTAACTGTAGCCCTGCTGCCATCTTTCAGTGAGCCCTTGAGACCATTTCCTCTTCTCTGAAAACAAAGGGGCTGGACTGATTACTAGCCCCACACACACACCCTTCCAGCTCTCAATTTCCTTTGTCCTATGATTTTACAGCATCAGGGGGATTGAGAAAGAGAGAAGTAATGTCATTCTCCTATAAACAAAATGTGTAAGAGACTCAGTAACCTTGAGGTAATGTTGAGTCTTGCCACACGGCTTCTGAGAGGTGCCCAAATACCCCAGGTTGTTTAGAGGGTCTAGATGTTCCTGGGCTTGAATAACAGATGTGATCCTAAAAAATAGCATGCAAATCAAACATAGGCACACCCAGTTACACTTCAAGTGCATGAGTGAGGAGGGCTGAAGTGACGTGTGAGATAATGGAATCCCACAGTAAGCCCTGCCCCCGGAACAAAGCTACCCCCTAATTGTGTTGTATATGACTCCATTTTCACGTCAGGTCATGAAAGTCCTGGAAAGGACCCCTGCCTCTGAAGTAAAATACTACCCAGCTCTGTGAAAGGACTACCATGAAGCCACAGAACAACAAAGTACAGCTTCATAAGTGGGGGAAGGGGAGGCAAGAAAGAGATCACTTCTCATTTTTAAATTAATAAACATAGATACATTTTAGAGTAGAAATCAAAGTTTGCATAAATTCAACAAGATAGAACCCAACACTTCAAAGGAATTCTGACCTGTAGTCAGGCAGTGGTCATCCTTAGAATCCCAGGGCTAGCTTTGTACTCTCCTCTGCCCTTAAAGCCCTGTGGCAGCCCAGGGTCCAGGCACCTGATGGAACTGTACACTGTCACCAGAAAGAAGACTCGACACAGGGGAGCCTCCACACTCTAGAATACCATTCAGCCACTGGCGCATGGGGGTTGGACATTGGGGGAAGGGGTTGACTACAAGGGAGCCCTTGGGGGATGATGGAACTGTTCTGTACCTTGTGTTATCGGGGCACTGCATATTAAAACCACAATGAGATACCATTTTATATCCACCAGATATGCAAAGATTAAAGTTTGATAATCACAAGTGTTGGTAAGGATGAGGAGCAACCAGAACTCATACCCTACTAGCAGAAGCTTCAGTTCACATGGCCACCTCAGAAAACAAGTCATTATCTAGTAAAGTTGAAGCTGCACATACTCTAAGACCTAACAGTGCCAAACAAGAAATTCTTGCACATACATGTTCTCCTGGAGCCAAGTACAGGAACACTCATAGCCAAAAATGGAAAAACCTACACTATCAGGAGAATGGAATACCACGGAATTCTCAGAACAGTAATAATGAATGAATCACAGCTACAGGCATCAATATGGATAAATCTCCTTAACATAACATTGAGCAAATAAAAGCAAATGGCAGCAGTGGGATTCCATTTATATAAAAGTAAAAATTACATGAAACTAAAACTATCTTTTATTTAGAGATATATACATGTATGGGGAAACTATAAAGAAAAGCAAGGAAACAATAAACACTAAATCCAAGATAATGGTTACCCCGGGGGGAGGTGGGGGGCACAAAGAGCTTGTAAAGATATGGATGCTGTTCTATTTCTTACACTGTGGGGGGGGGGGTGTATATGGATGTTAGTTTTATTGCCGTTTTTTATATCTTGCACATATACAATAATTATTCTTACTATGAATCCAACATTTAATTTTTTTTAATTTGAAAAAATTGTTTTTCTTCATTCAGTTCAATTCAGCAAATGTTTATTGGGCACTGGACATCATGGAGCTGTTGGGAATGCAAAACCAAAAGAGACATCATCCCTCATATAATTTTTTTGATAAAACAAAAAGATTTGAAAGAAAAAAGAAAGGGCCTAAGGAAGGGGACAGTACCTTAATTTTGGCGCCCAGCATCTCAGCAGCATCCTTCTCCCGCCGCAGGTCCTCCATCTTTTTCTCCTTCTCCTTTAGCAGCCTCATCTTCTCCTCTGCAACCAAGCTGTGGTCCTCTACAATGGCCCGCTTCTCGATTTCCAGTTTTTCTTGCTGTTCCCTCCAGTAATCATCCTTATCATCCCCTTCCTCCTCACCCTCTTCTCCCTCCTCCTCCTCCTCTTCCCCACCCCCACCACTGCCACCACCTTCCCTCCGCTTCTCTCGCCTCTTCCTCCTGCCAATGGACCGTTTTTCCAGCTGGGCCTTGAGCCGAGCAATCTCTTCCTGGAATTCTCGAAGGAGGGCATCTTTAGGGTCCTCATTGACCCTTGGCTTGTTCTTAATGTTTTTGGCACGGTTGGCATACCTCAGAGTGGTCAGAGTCTCTTCTACATTGTAAGAGGCAGGTCCCACGTTGGCTACCATCACAGTTTTAGCATTGCCACCGAGAGAATCTTGGAGGAGCCTGGTAAGCTTTGAGTCCCGATATGGAATGTGAGTGCTTTTGCCATCCACCAGGGCAGAGATGACATTACCCAAGGCCGAAAGGGACAGGTTGATCTTGGTCGCTTCCTTCAATCTTTCCCCTTGTGCACCAGTCTTGGCTTGCCGTTCGCTGCCAGCAAGATCTACAAGGTTCAATTTCCCTACACGAATATGGTTTTCTCCATCAAGGCCCACCTCACTGCACTCAATGGTAATAACAAAAATTGCATGAGAACGTGAACTGTGCTCATTCATGTTGGTGGCACCGACTGAACGGTTCTGGTTTCCCACGTTCATCACGTGCTCTATTTCCTTCACGCTCTTGGTGACAAAGGAAGACAGGTCTTTCACATACACTCCAGTGTCAGGCCTCTCTTTGAGCTCCAGCCTTTTGGTTTGATCTTTTGAGAGCAGATCTCGGATCTCCTCCTGGTAGATCTCTAAATAAGAAGCCCTGACCAGGTACTGTTGATTCTGGGATCGGGAGATATGGGTGAAGATGTGATCAAATGAGTTAGGGATGACCCCTCTTTTTTCAGGGTCACCACGGACTCCTTCCATTGTGTAGGTTTTCCCAGTCCCAGTTTGTCCATAGGCAAAAATTGTCCCATTGAAACCCTGCAGGACGGAGTCCACGAGCGGTCGGAAGGTCTCATCATAGAGTTCAAACTGCTTGGCATTCCAGTCGTAGACTGCATCAAAGGTGAAGGTCTTGGGCATTTCATGGGCCACTCCTTTGGGGTTCTTCACAGACACCTGCCCCAGCTTCACATCCACATCCACCACCTTGTCATACGAAGCAGCCTTTTCCTTGCCATTCATGGGCCGACAGCGAACCACGACCCTGACTGACTCTGAGCTTTTTAACTTTGACATGATGAACTCTGACCATCAACCTTAAGGGCTCTGAATCCAAAATGACTTAGGATGCTAAGGTCCTAGAAAAAAAGCAAAAGTAAGTAAGGACAGTACAGTGGTCACTGGAAGCTACTCAACAGCAGCTGACATACCCAAGTCACCATCTTGCTAACCTTCTGACGTTTACATTTAATAACGTTACTATACTGTGTATTTCCTCATGGGATTTTAACCAGCTTCAGTAGAAAAATAAACTCTTGTCCACCAGTAGTGTTAACTAGTCTGTCCTCCCTGCAACCAATATTTTATCTTAAACTATAGGTTGAAGCAGCTGGAAACCTTTTAAAAGCCTGGATAATCTTATATCCTGTTGAACCACGTAGAGCAATTTGGAACTATCTATTAAAATTTAAAATGCTCATACCTTTTGACCTAGTAGTTGTATTCTTAAGAATTTATCCTACAGATGCCTTGTCTTGTATAAAGACATATGGATAAGGATATGTGTTGTGGTATTATTTGTGGGAGCAACAGATCGTGGACTGAGAGGGGACTGATTAAACAAAGAAAATACATTTAGTATATAGTGGAATCCTATGCAGTTATGTAAAAGAATGTGCCAATCTAAACATGTAATCTTACACCAAGAAATGCTGTTAAGCGAAAAACGTAGGTGAGGAACAGTGTGTATAGCAGAGTTTACACAGTATGTAAAAAGCAGGATATATGCATATTGTGCATACAATTTTATCAGAAGCATACATGTAAAAATGGTAACAGTGGCAGCCTCAGCAGGGGAACTATGGGCACAGGGGTCTTGGAGGTCTGAGGTCTAGGCAGAGAGAAAAAAAACTTTCACTGTATATTCATTTGTTTGTACTATTTGAATTTCCTATCTTGTGCCGATAATATTTTTCAATTCTAAAATCATCAGTAAAAACTGGCTTGTGCCAATCTGTTCAAATAAATGAGGATGTGGTATAATGCACTACATAGAGAGCACCTATCTGATCAGTGAACTTAACAGAATTTGAATGCAAATAAGAAATTAAGTGTTAAAAAATGTTAAACTAAAATCAAAAAAGAGAATTTCATTTGGTGCCAGAAAACTCAAGGAGCAGAAGAAAAGATGACTAAATGGGTCCTTTGGGAAGGGGCAGGGAGCAAGTAATCATAGTAAAGAGGTACAGAGAAGGACCTCAAACTCCTGAAAACCTCCATGTGGGGGTTTTTTAAAAATAGATAATTCACATGGTTCTTGATTCAAAAGGCCCTTCAGTGACAGGTCCCTCTCCCTCAGCTGTTCTCCAGCCTCCCAGTTCCCTGCCCACAAGGCAAGTGTTATTAGATGTTTAATCTTCTTGAGCTAGTTTATGCATAACAAGCAAATAGGTATTAATACATACTTATCCCCTCCCTTTTTACACGGCGCAGTATGTTATACAGTAATACACAGTGTCCTGCATCTTGCTTTTTCTCATAAAACAACATATCTTGGAGTTTGTTCCCTCAGTAAATGTAGAGCTGCCTTACTCTCTACGGCAGCAAAATATCTCACGGCATGGAAGCAGCATAATTTATTTAACCACCACTCTAGCACTTAAGCTGTTTCTGATCTTTTACTGTGAAAAACCTAGGATGACGTCCTTTCATGTGTGGGAAAGTACATATGTAAGGATAAATTCCTAGAAGTAGAATTGCTGGGTCACAGGATATATGCATTTATAATTTTAATAGATAACAATATTTTTTTAGTTGTGAGAATGACCCACTCCCTGTCAACGAAAGGGTGGGAGAATGTGAAGCAGTGATGGGCCACTCTAGGCATATATGCTGCAGGTTAATAAAAAGAGCAAATATTTTCCCCACTGATCTCTCAGGAATTGTTCTTCTGCTAAGCACATGGAAACACAAAAAGTTACTTTTCATGCCTCTTCTAGTTGTTACATGTCATAAAATAATGTCTAGAATAAAGAACCAAAAGACCTCTTACCCTTTCTGAACCTGTTTTCTGCAGAATAGGGATAATTCTCCTTCCTTATGGATGATTGTGAAACTAAGAGGCACTTACAAAGGTGGAAGTACTTTGTGAACTAACATAAAGCTGGATTAAAATTAATTAACACAGATTCATCCCAAACCCTTGTCAAAGGGTCATTCCAGAGAATACCAATGAACCCTAATTGTATGCATTAAGAGACTAACATTTTCTCTTGTTCAGTTTGTAGTCATCACCCTAAAAAAAAAATCAGATTAAACTGAGATCCAAATACCTAATCAATGTTCAATTCGAAGTAAATCTCAAGCCATTTAAAGAAAACTATGTAAACAGCAGCCCTTCATTCAACACCTTCTAGATGCTATCAGAATTTTGCCAGATGAGAAGAAAGAACCAGATGTTAGAATGTCTGGTCTGTTTACTGTGTCTCCTTTTCTTTTCCAGGGGAATAGCCGCCAAGCTTCAGCTGTGGTCAATCCCTTGCCTCTCTCTCCCTCCATTTCAACAGAGGCCTGCAAATGCTGTCTAGGGGCCAAGCTCAAACCCAGTCCCCTGAGCTTCCTTTGGGGAGGCCTCTGCTGCAGTGCCTGGGACGGTTAGACAGGATCCTAGACTGGAAGGAGTAAGAAAGCTAAGGGGGTAGGTGGGGAATGAGTCAGCGGAGAGGACCGATTCTCCTGCATTACATAGCCGTGAACAGGCAGAGCTGTCCAGCTTTTTACCTAGTAACGACTGTGGCCCCCGGCCTGTTCAAAATCAAAGCCCGCAGCAGCCTGACCTTGATGCTCAGCTGCTTCTGTTACAGCCCATTATACTTTCTGAGCTCTCCAAAAAGAGAAAAACAAAGGAACGAGAATGACCTACAATGATCTTAAATATCTTTTAAAAAGAAGGAATTCCCAAAGCCTGAGTTGCTTTAATTAAATCTTGACTCAGAACACAGAACACCATTTCTTTTCTGAACTCACCGAACTTGACTGAACTAGTCATGAATTATTGACATACTATTTCAGGAAGATAGACTAATTTAATTTCCTGTCACCAGGGCTTAAAATCTTGCTCTGGGTCCTCCTCAAAGGACAGGGTTTTCTTGGAAGGATGCCCTGATACTCTTTCTTGATTACCTTCCTTATTCTTCTAGCTGGTCTAATTACAGTGATAAATCTTTAAAGGAACTCACAGAACTGCCAGGGAAGAAGGAATCACAGGTCAGCAGCTCATCACCTTCATTCTGAATACTTTTTCTGCTAGAACTTGTCATTCCAATGTTAACAACCACCGTTTGAATGGCTACTACAGGTGAAAAAGTGAGTTTTTCCCCAACTTCATCTCTTTTGTCTGCTGGGGAAATCAGTTGCACGTTTTTCATGGCAGCCACACTCTTCCAGACTGTTCTCCAACTCTTTCATGTTTGGATTCAACCCTCACCTTTGCTAGCTGTCATGGAGTCTTACCTCAAATTCTAGAACTAGGTGTGGATTGGATTCTCAATAACTATTGGCTTCCTATAGAGATTCTAGGACACAGGTCACAAACTGGTCACCTTCTACCTAAAGCATTTTATTTGGCCCACCTGTTGTTAAGAAAATAAAAGCCCTCTGCAATTCCACTCATATATGTGTACATCCTGGTGAAAATCCTTTGCACGTGTGCACAAGGAAACATGGACAAGGATGCCTCCTGCAGCATTATTAAAATAGTAGAAAAACTGGAAACAACCTAAATATCCCTTTATAGGAGAATTGAAAGATAAAATATGGCATACAGTCATGCACTGCATAATGACATTTCGGTCAACAACAGACCACATATACGATGGTGGTCCCATAAGATTAGTACCAGATAGCCTAGGTGTGTAGTAGGCTACACCATCTAGGTTTGTGTAAGTGCACTTGATGTTTGCACGACAACGAAATCACCTGACACATTTCTCAGAACATACTCCCGTTGTTAAGCAACGCATGACTGTATTCACATTATAGACAGTATACCAGTCAGTAGTTAAAAGGAATAAACTAGAGCAGGGGTCAGCAAACTTCAGGTACAAGCCAAATCTGACCCACAGTCTGTTTTTGTAAATAAAGTTTTATTGGAACACAGCCATGCCCTTTTGTTTACATATTATCTATGGCTGCATTAGCTATAAAATAGCAGAGTTGAATAGCTGCAGCAGATACAGTATGGCCCACAAAACCTAAAATATTTACTACCTGATCTTTTACAGAAAAGTTTGCCAACCCAGAGTTATATATATTTACATGAATAAATAAACAGGTTGAGTAAAAAAAAGCCGCAGAATAACTATGATTAAAAACTTATAAAAATATGGTGCTCATGGATTTGCATTTAATTATATATAAGTATAGTCATGCGTTGCTCAGCGATGGGGCCATGTTCTGAAAAACGTGTTATTAGGCGATTTCATTGTGCAAATATCAGAGGGTGTACTTAGACAAACCTAGACAGTATAGCCAAATACACATCTAGGCTGTATGGTAGTAATCTTATGGGACCACCATTGTAAATGCCGCCTATCGTTAACCAAAATGTCGTTATGTGGTACATGACTGTATTTCTCCTACAACCACCCAGCCCAATCTCCTAATAGCAGTGCCTGACTGTATAAAAAAATGAGATAGAAGGATACACAACAATTTATGATAGTGGCTGCCCAAATTGGGCAGGGTGAAGTGTAAAGAATGGGACTAGAAATGGGAAGGATATTTCAATTTTATCTGTAATATTTTATCATTCCTCTTTAAAAAAAACAGGAATGAAGCTTGAAGCAAATAAGAGAAAACGTTAATGACTGTCAATTCTGGCTGTTTCCTACATTATCCCCCGAATGTTTAAAATTTCTCAAAAAAAAAAAATACTGCCAATTTCACATTTTAAAAAACAGATTTTTCTGCTTCTCTGAAGAATAGGAATATCTGACAGCTCCTGTCCCGTGCCCCAAGTGGCAGCAATGGGAGCTGAGCAAGAGCTGCCTCTGGTGGACCCAGCCTCCCCAATCCTCCCCAACCCTCATTCTCTACTGTCTCACACCCAGCATGCTTTGCTCATTTATACTTCCTGCCTGGCTCCTGTAGGCATCTCTGTCTATGATCAAATTCATGTATATAATGATTGGTGAAGAAAGGCCTGCCATGCTAGTCCATCTTTCTAAATGACGTTTACTAAGGCTGTGTAATGACATGGAAAATGCTTATTATAAATGAAAAAACATTTTACAAAACTGAATGCATGCAATCATAATTATATAAAAATAAGACACACATCAAAACTTCAATAGTGGTCCACTCTGGGCAGTGGGACTACAGGTGATTTCCCCTGCTCCTTCAACACTGCTGTGTTTCCCAAACTTTCTTTAATGAGTATGTGGTATTTTCAAATGGGAAAAAAATAAAGGTCTGGCAATTCACCAGAAACATCTTGCAAGGAGGAGCAATCTGCGGGCACAGAGTGCATACTAACGCATCTTGAATCAATGCATTCCAACACAGTGTCCTCTAAGATCAGACCAGGCAACCACCTGCCAACTGCATGGCCTGCAGTTCAAGGACTCAGAGTGTCTGAAAGTCAGCCCGAGCAATAGACCACACGGGCCATCAGAAAAGCACTGCAACACTTGGGCAAGAAGAGAAAAGCGACTCGATATTAACCAGCCCAAACCAACTCCCTGCGCAGGTTTCTACTCTGTATCCACCTCATCGCCATCTACACTACTCTCTTTCACAACCATTGCTAATTGTTTTGAAGTATCAGGACTCCTTGTTTGCAATCCCTGAGCCACACCAAGAGAGCAAGTCCAATCCTAGGCCTCTGGTGCCCAGGATGGCCAGTTATCACAATGGGAGTTACACAATTTTCAAAACAAGAGTCTTCATTTCCAGTTGAAAAATAACATCACTGCCCTGCAGAACTTTTAAAAGGACATGGGATTTGTGTTGAGGGAATAGTTCTATATTTGCTTATATGTGCATAAAAAATATATGGAGGGAAACGCAAGAGCCAGACACCAACCCTGGGTGCCTTTAGGGAAAGGAGCTGGGTGGCTGAGGGCCAAGAGTAGAAGGGAGGCTTTTAATTGTATACACTTTTATATCTCTTAAATTTTGAATCATGTGACTATAGTACCTAGTCAGAAAAATAAAATTGGGGGAAAAAGAAAAATTTTGTGAAATTAAGTAAACTAATATCCAGGTGTTAAAACCCATTTCAATTTTGTTAATTTCAATTATGTTAAGTGAAATAAGCCAGAGAGAGAAAGATAAACACAGCATGATTTCACTCATTTGTGGAATACAAACTAACACACAAACAAAGAGAACTGTTTGGTGGTTACCAGAGGAAAGAGGAGCAGTGGGCACAAGGGGTGAAGGGATGCATTTATATGGTGACGGACAAACCATAATGTACAACTAAAATTTCACAACATTACCAACTATTAAGATATCAATAAATTTTTTTAAAAAAGAAGGAAAAGAGATATAGTTGTTCCAAGCAGCAAAAAAAACCCCTCATTTTCCTCTTTTCATCTATCTATTTTTAACAACCACCATAAATATAAGGTAATTAAAATGTTTCCACTGATGAACCAAGGACCCTAGGAGTAAAATTCCTTATCTCAACTTTATGGTGAAGCTTCATAAAAGAGCTTCTATGAGGTCTACAGCAGTGGAATCTTTTAACTTTCTAATGTCAATCTAGCATGTCATGTAGCCTCAGCCCTAAAAGGTATTCAGAGCAAAGACGTCAAAATAACAGATTAACAAAATATATATGTTGTTATTACAGGCACTGTTTGTAAACATAAGGTCATTTTTTTTGTAAGCCAAGCAGTTGTGTGAACTGTCTGAAAACTTGCAAACTGTCCCTTACGGTACATACAACAGCCACAGCATCTCAAAGTGGCACAAATTATTTGACAAAGGTGAGCAATCAATACACTGAAATGTAATACTCCCTTGAAACAGCAACTCCATGTCTTGGAATTACTTTAAGGACATCACTGAATAACTGAATACACCAGCAGGAGGCATGTTCGCGTGTACGTTTATCACAGCACCGTCTCTAACTACTAACTACTCATCGGTGAGGGATTGGTCAGATTATGACACATCCCTGGAATGGGAAATTATACAATCATTAAGAATGGCAATAAACCTCTAGGTACTTACATGTGGGAAGATGTTCATGATATTTTGTGGAGTGAAAAAAAGCAGGCTACCAAGCAGAATAGTTACTATGATGCGATTTATGTTTCCATGTGTACATGCACATGTGCAGAGAGAGATGTGGGGGAGCCAGTGTAAAGTCATGGTTAAAAGCAGGAGTGTTAGTGTTCAACAGGTCGGGGTTTGAGTTTCTACTCTGACTTAGCTATAAAATCTTGAGAAAGTTACATAAGTCACAGTTTCTTCTATAAAATAGGGTTAATAACAACTCCTACCTTAAAGAACTGTTCTAAGGATTAAATAAACTAGTAAATGTTAAATGCTTAGCCTACTGCAGGAAGCATCATAAACACTCAGGAAATGCAAGCAATACTGATGTCTGGGGATGAGCTTGTAAGTGATTTTTTTTGCTTTCTTTGACCTTTCTGATAGATGTATATATTTTGTTTCTCATAGTCAAGCGGGAGGATGGCAATAAAGCTACTTTTTCTTTGGGGAAAAAAAGTCTAGCACCTTGATTTCAACTTAAGTGTCCTACAAAGACAGGTTACTTATCTGAAAAGAAAGCTAGAAAGGTGACAGACAAGAAACATGAACAAATAAATGACTGCCCTGAATTCAAATTGGTGCCATGCACTCCCTGCCATTTGATGACCCAAACAGGCAAAGAAAGCATTTATCTAGGGGGAAAAAAGAGGGAAAGAAACCCTTTTTTGTATCCAATTGTGAAACATTCATAAAATGCAGTCATAAAAAATATATTCAAGTTTAGAGGACACTTCTCATTCAGAATCAGTGTGGGTCTGTGGTTTTGTTGTATTCAATAGCCAAAACTCACAGTAAATCAAGAGCTTAATGTGCATCCCTCTTCTAACCCTCAAAATCACCCTATGAGGAACAGGTATTAGCCCTATTTTAAAAATAAGGATGGAAGGCTCAGAGAAATTAATTTGCCCAAGGTCACAGAGCAATTAAGCGGAAGAGTTAAGATTCAAAACCCACATATAAACTTGTTTTAAACACACACACATATGCATATACACAGGTGTGTATCAATACATGCATAGATTAAAACAATTCAAGCTGTACAGGTGAGCACAGTGAACAAGAAAATCTTCCTCCTACCCCTGGAGAGATACTCGACGAATATGCAAGCATTAATGTATCTGTATTGCCCCCTCATTTTTTTTTTTTTTAACTCAAGTGGAAGTATACTTACTATGCACCATTCTCCATCTTCCCTCATAGATCCTGGAGACAATCTCCCCTCCTCCTTTCAAATAGCTGCCTAGATGCCATGGTGCAGTTGTTTTATAATGTATTTGTTTAGCCCCCTGCTGAGGGACCTTCTGATGGTTCCTGGTCTTTTGCTACTGCAAACAATGCTCCAGTGAACATCCTGACACTATGCCCTCAGCCACAGGTGGGAGTAATTAGGAGTCATTCCTAGAGGTGAAACACTACCATGTTCCTTTTGACAGAGGGTGCCATCTTACCTCCTCCCCAGGCTGTACCACTTATCCCCTACCAATAGTGACCCTGTGGCCCACACGACCCCAGTATACAGAGCTCATGCTCTAAACCAGCACTAGGCTATGAAGCTGGAAGAGCCTTCCTGCCGGGAACTTCTCGTTCCATGTACTAATCCAGGAAAGAAATGAAGTTGTTTCTCTGCTAAAAATTTACACTTTGATGTAAGAGACTTAATCAACCAAACACAACATTTGGCCTTGATTGGGGCCCTTTTTTGGATCTTGATTCAAACAAACCAACTGTTAAAAAACATATGAGACAATCAAGGACATGTGAACACTGGATATTAGATGATGATAAGGAATTATTGTTACTTTTTTAGGTGTGAAATGGTATTTTTTAAAGAAGGTTCTGACTTTTAAAGATACACACAAAAGTATTTTCAGATAAAGTTATATGCTATCCGGGATCAAAATCACCCAGGGGCGGGGTGGAGTGGATGGAAGGTTATAGGTGAAACAGAATTGCCACCTGCCGATAACTGCTGGAGCTGGGTAATGGGTTCACGGTTCATTATAGTACTCTATTTTTATGTATGCTTGCGACTTTTCAAAATGAAAAAAGTTTGCCATCTGACCAATGGCTTTTCTTTCTTTCTTTTTTTTTAACTTTTAAATTGTGGTAAAAAAGAAAAAGCACGTAATATAAAATGTACCCTCAACCATTTTTAACTGTACTATAATGTTAACTATATCTGCATTGTTGTGTAACAGATCTCTAGAACTTTTTCATCTTATCAAAATGAAACTCTATATCTATCAAACAACAACTCCACATTTCTCCCTCTCCCCAGCCCCTGGAGACCACCATTCTACCTCAAGGTTCATCCATGCTGTGGCATGTGACAAGATCTCCTTCTTTTTTAAGGCTAAATAATATCCCATTGTATGTCTAAACCACATCTTCTTTATCCATTGATCTGTCCGTGGACATTTGGGTGGCTTCCATCTCTCGGCTATTGTGAATAATGCTGTAGCGAACATGCGTGTACTCTGACTTTTCATTTTAATCAGACTGCTATTCAGCTGGGTAGAGAGCCACAGCAAAATCTAGATTTAAAAGGAGGAGGCAGCCTGGAATAATGAAAAAGAGATTCAGACACACCTGGGATTGAAACCCAGTCCTCCCATTCCTAGCTCTGGGATTCCATGCAAATTCCTTCACCCGTCTGAGTCTACTTCCTCATCTGTAAAATACCACTAATACTAAGAATACCACTAATAATACCAATAATAATAGAGGAGGACAGCATTATAGTGCCTGGCCCACAGAAGGTGCTTCTGCGCTGACCCAATTTACACGAGAAAACCCCTAGACTTGGAGAGGGAAGTAACACAGCACACTGAGTTAATAAGTGGCAAAGTAAGCAGAAATCAGGTCTACCTGGCTCCAAAGTTCATGGCCTTTTTCCCACACCAGCATGTCCCAAATGTCAGTCATCTGATTATCTCTTCACAATTTTTGCCATATCCATGTACCAGCAGTACTATTTACTTAAGGTTTTTCTTTAAACCTACTCTTTTAACACAAGTTTATTTTCAAAAGGAACTTTATATCAGTATCATGAACAGAAAATTAGTATCACTTATTTTAAATAGAAGGTAACTGACAATAAATATGAGGACACACAACAATGTTACTACATTCTAGCTAGATACTGCCTACGGCCTGATGTCTCTTGGTTAGAGGCAAACTTGGCAAGAAACAGTTAAGAAACAGACTGGAAACAAATATTCTCCTTGACATAGTCAGAAGAACCAAGAGTTTAAAGGAGAATAACTCTCACTATGTCATTAACATAATTGAGGATCTTATATTTGAGTGTCACCTAAAATCGTGTCTTGTTCCACCTGGATTAGCTCTGCAGAATCTAACCCCATCCAGATTCCCAAAAGTAGAATCCCATTTTACCAAGATCGCTGGTGAAGCGTGTGTGTATGTTAATATTGGAGAAGCTTTGCATACGTATGTCACCCTTATAGTAAACAGTTCCCAAAGTTGATCAAACAGAATTTCCTATAAATCACAGGACTTATTTCAGTTAATATGATGAGTTAATATTTCAGTTAATATGATCAGTTAAATACTTTTTTAAAATCCCTCTCCAAAAGTCCACCAGAACTGTCATGGTGTACTGTCCAATTCCATAATGATATGCTTGTTCTCAGAGCTCATGCAGTGCAAAAAACTGATAATGGACGTACAGTATTTCTGGTTAATGTCACCAACCAACAGCCTATTCAGAGAATGAAGCATTTAAATGCAAAGGCCCATGTTCTGGGTCCTACTCATAGGGAATTCTGTATCAAAAATAGATTAAGGAGAAGAGGCAAAGACTGAGAAAAACTATTAAGATACTTTATGGTATGTCAATTATGTCTCAATAAAGCTGTTTTTTTAAAACATATTTTTAGGTAATCCTAATCAAATCTTAAGAAGGAAAATATACCATTCTCCTTTAGAACTTTTTAAAGTTCTAACTCTTCCCAAACCATTTATTTAGAAGTGTTCTCTTATGAGGCTGACAGAAGAAAAGATGTTCACTACAGCATTACATATGATTATAAAAAGCTGGCAACAACTTAAATGCCCAATGCTAGGGCAAGTTTACTAGTTCATAATTACTAAACATGGTTATGGAATGTTAACTGAACATTTCCAAATGCAAAATGGGAGATACACTTTGAGTACATCTATCGAAAAATATTTCTGCCTTTTTGCGGACAAGTAAGCTGAAATTGAGTTAGGATAACATTTTCACAGGTAATCCCTCCCCACTGAATTGTAATAATGTCTGCCTTTTGTTTAGACACTGCCTCATTAAAAACATTATTTAAGGAGGCTGTCTTTATAATTAAAAATTTTTAACAAAGGATCTAGTTTAAACAAATCATCAGAAATGTAGACAAAGGTTTACACAAAGATAATTATCAAGATGATATCTGTAGCCTCATTTAAATAGTGAAACTAGCCTCAATGACAACAATAGGGGAAATAGGTAAGAACTGCACATTCATAAGATAAAATATATTTAGGAATATATTTGTCTTTGGACAATAAGAGGTTAACCGTGGTTATTTCCGAGTGGTGGGACTTAAGCTGAATCTTATTTAATCTTTTCAGGATTTTCCTTTATGGAAATGTATTATTTTTATAATCAGGAAAAAAAATCTATTAAAAAAACGCTGGCAATTGAAGAAACAAGGAAGGAAAAACACTACATATCTCTCAGGCTAGAATCTGACTTGTTATTGCAGATCTTGCAAAACCAGTAACTATTTCCACCAAGAACTATCTTCTTGTGGTTATCTTAAGTAACTTGAGCCTATATTTTATCTTACCTGGATGGAATTTTTTATGATTTACTAGCTAGATTTTTTTGCTTAGGTGATTGAAATGTGTTATAAAGTAATTATTACTGCAATCCACTAAGCTGCTGGAGACGACGCTATGAACTTTTAGTTTCTGTTTATGTCACACACAAAACCCCAGAAGCCAGCCCTTCCTGAAGCCACTGCTGAAGGTGATATGAAGGACTCCAGAGTGGGTGACAGCATGTCAAGTCTCAACTCCCAATAATCCATTATTATTTGTTTCACTTGGACCCACTTCCATTTATACGCTATGTTCAAATATGAAAAATGCAAGTGCCGCAAATATCTTGCCAAAAACTTTAAAAATAAAACCACACCCGCCACAATGATCACTGGTGCTCTCTTATGCAAGCTATGATTTAAATAAATCAGCATACTAAAGATAGACCTGCCAGTGTGTGAAGAGCTCAATGTCTGCAATCAGTGTGACAAAGTGAGGAGACACAATGTGTCACCATGATTAACTGAGCCTTAAACATGAACATCCCAAACTGCAGTGCAGATGTGTGATGCTGATAAGATGAGCTGATTGTAAAGATCTCAGACTGCCAAGAAATATGCTCTAAAAGCCCCACCCTGGAAGAAAGCCCAGCATGAAGTTACCAAGGCAGAAGAAAATATCACCCAACTCAAACCTCAGTCCTTCAGTCAGGGCTGGAAGAATCCACGTCCTTATTTTGCATATATAGAGATTGAGGGCCAAAGAGGTTGAGTTACTTGCCACAGGTCACACAGCAAGTGGCAAAATTGCTATAAGAATTCCTGCCTCCACCCAGATCCCACTGCTTTTTCACACCAGAATTTCCTGTGATGGTATAGGCCTTGTCCAAGAAATCTTTCTAAGAGTCTGGGGAGATAAGAAGATGCTGAAAAGAAAATAATGGGCCCACAGGGCAGAGAGGGAGAACTGAGGTGCTACAAAATTGAATCATGTGCAATTAGTCAGCAGGTAGTAGAGGACTTTAGCCACCCTCCTCTCACGGGTGTAGGTATTATCACCAGAATCAAGAAACAGTTTAGGGCTGAATGACTCAGAATACGAGCTCCCAGTTCCTACCTGCTTCAGCTGTTTCAGCCTGACTTAGACTGCTAAGAAGTGTGCCAGGCAGCCTATCTTACAAACTGGATATCTTGTTTCTTGCCTATCTGTCAAGTAATTGACACCCACAGGTAGGTTAAAATAGCACAAGGGTCTTCCCCTGATTTCTTCAAACACTTTTTGAAGTCACATTTTTCATCAGCATTTAAAATTAGTTACCCAGGTACAGAGGAGAAAGGCCTTTGACAAGACATCAGGGATGTACTGCCCTCCTGAAAAACAGACGAACAAGTGAGTGGTAGAAAGAGCAATGGACTGGGAGTCAGCAGGTCTGGGGAAGTTATTTGACTCTTCTGTGCCTTACTTTCCTCTTCTGGAAAGTGGGATTCACAACAGTACT
This sequence comes from Tapirus indicus, assembly GCA_031878705.1. NCBI lineage: Eukaryota > Metazoa > Chordata > Mammalia > Perissodactyla > Tapiridae > Tapirus > Tapirus indicus. The sequence continues at coordinate 68,259,752 of CM062929.1, forward strand.
CATGTTACAGGGTTGCCATGAGGAATAAACGAGACAACATGTGTAAACTGCTCAGAACAGTGCTTGGCTCAATAAATGTTAGCTTTCCTATTACTTTTATTATCATTATCACTGGCAAGTTCTAGTTCTGCTACTTATCACCAAATAAGTGCATCTCAAACTTTCACGTGCACAGGAAACACCCAGGGGTCTTGGGAAAATGCAGACTGTTTTATTAGATCTAGGCTTAAATTCTGCATTTCTTTTTTTTTTTTTTAATTTTTTTTGTGTGTGTGTGTGAGGAAGACCAGCCCTGAGCTAACATCCATTGCCAATCCTCCTCTTTTTGCTGAGGAAGACTGGCCCCGAGCTAACATGCGTGCCCATCTTCCTCTACTTCATATGGGACGCCGCCAAGGCATGGCTGACAAGTGGTGCGTCAGCGGGAGCCCGGGATCCGAACTCACAAACCCTGCGCTGCCAAGCGCAAACTAAACTGCTGCGCCACCCGGCCGGCCCCCCAAATTCTGCATTTCTAACAAGCTCCCAGGTGACACAGATGCCTCTGTCATGCAGAACACACTTTGAGCAGCAAGGATCTACCTAACCCAGCATGCAGCAAGTGCTTAACGCTATTGACAAAAATGAATGACCTCTCAGCACCTCAACGCTACATCCGCAAACTGGGGATAATACACATTCCACCTGATCTCAACTGACTGAACATCAGTAAATGAGAATGTACAGGAAAGAGCATTCTAGACTGCAAACAAAGCTATACAAGTGGAGGTGGTAGGATGATTAGTCTTACTATTCATAATGTTGAATTTACAACATTGTAAAGCCTAAATTTACGAGCGCAATTATTAGCATATACGAAAAGAAGGCCTGAATTCCCTTGCTCAGAGGAGACAGTCCAGTCAAGGATCCTCTAGGAATTCTGGCAGAACACGACAGCTATTCAAGGGATTCCCAAATCAAAAGCTTTGAAACTTTAGAAATGTCATTCTATGGCCAAAGAGAGAACCACCTTGGCAGGGAGAGTGTGGTCATTTGAGGCACGGAGAGTGAGCTTCATCGGTGATTCCATTCTCTCTCCCAGAGCTGGCCAGCCTCCTTCCAGCCTTCATCAGCCAAGATCTCGAGTCAGGACAGCAATGCCAACAGCCCAAGAAGATGGGCACTGCCCTGGGAAGGCCCACACCTACCACTCCACAAGCTGGCAAAGGGCCAGACTGCAAGAAAAGCAGGGCTGATTGATGTCCAAGGTGGAGGCTTCAGTGAGATGCACCTGGCCGTCTTCCTGCAGCATAATCTGGGATCAGCTCCTCAGACTATAATGTATGATACTCATACCTTGTGCCTCTCCTTCAAGGGGTTCAAAGTGAACTATAGAGAAATCTTCCTCACAGAGCACCTTACCAAAAAGTCCTCTCAACATTTCAGAGGCAGATGGCACCACCACCATCAACTTAAGTGCTCAGGCCAAAAACCCAGGAGTCATCCTCGATTCATTTAGCTCTTCCCCACGACCACCGTCCTGCTGGTTCTGCCTCCAAAACACATCCCCAACCCATCCTCTTTTATCATCTCCACTGCCACCACCCTGGAAGGCCACCATCACCTCTCACCCAGCCTCCTAATTCCTCTCCTGGCTGCCATTCTTACATCTCTTAAAATTCATTAGCCACACAGAAGCCAAAGAGTTTTTAAAAAAAAACAAAAAATAGATCATGTCACTCCCCTTCTTAAAGCCTTCAACGGCTTCCCATTGCTTTCAGAATAAAATCCCAACTCTTACTCTAGCCTACAAGGCCCTATACGATCTGAGGCCTCACCTCCACCCCCGCCATAGGCCCCCTCTCCATTCTCCCTCTCCCTCTACCCCCGATTTGTGCTTGGCATAAAGGGATTTAGTAAACATTTACTGAGTTGGAAGTTGGGTTACCAAACCTGGCATCCTACCTGGCTTTCATCTTTCTTTGCAGCCCATTCTGGCATGGGATTGCAGTTTCCTGGGGCAACCCTGTAATAATACTGACATTCATGTAATACTGTGACAGCTACTGTTTCAAGCTTGCAATGACCTTGTGAGGTTGACAGACCTGGTATTATCAGTACATCCTTTAATTTATTCATTCACCAACCATAAATAGAATATATAGTACAAGTGCTATGTTAAGCCCAAATAACAATAGCTAACATTTACCAAACATGCCAGGCACTTAACATGTATTGGGCTCAAATAAATCCTCACAACAGCCATCCATGGTGGATACTATTATTATCCCCATTTTACAGATGAGGAAACTGCAGCACAAAGGGGTGAAGTAAATAACTCAGTGCCATGAAGCCTGGAAGTAGCAGAGGCAAGATTTAACCCAGACAGCCTGATTCCATGCTTTTAAACCACTAACATGCAATCGGAATTGCACAACAGTTCTGTAAGGGCCCTGAGATATCATCTAGCCTACTCTTCTCACTTCAAACAGGAGGGGACTGAGGGACAGGGAAGCCCCCTTTTAAACATTCCAGCTCTTTTTTGAGGTCCACGCTTTGGATGATATCTATTTAAATGAAGCTTTATGTGAGATCTTGTTTCCTTGCCACTGGAAGAAAAGCCTCTAGCCACAGCAGTTAGAAATAACAAAAGCCACCCTGTGGCTTTGTAACAGCTACTGTTGAGAAATCAGAGCCATTGGGGTATGGGGGAGAAAAAAACAGAATCTACGTGGAAACACATCCAGCTCCACCACTTAATAGGTATAAGATTCTTAGGCAAGTCATTCACTTTTCTGAGCCTCAGTCTTCTCATCTGTGAAATGGGGATAACATCACCACCTACCTGGCAAAGTCTACGTGAAGACTGAACGAGATAATGTACCTAGAAAGTGCTTCTTAATCATATACTTGTAAATAAGCTATTATGCTTTAAGCACTTCCCAAAAGACATAAAGATACCTTTTTTTTTCTGGAAGGGTCAACAAGGCCATGTAGAAAATAAGACCATAACCTCAGCCATCTACAAGGACTTGACTCCAGGGTTTCCCCCAGCTACCTGCGAAGTCCACACCACCTCCCTTGCTCTGAACAGAATGAAGAACTAAAACCGGGCATGGGCGGATGTCAACAGTGGGAGGAATACCCATATGAGCTGGCGCTCTACACAGCTAAATCCCACCTGTCTGTAAGTCGTCTGCTCCAGGAAGCTTTGCCCACACCCCCCTACATGCCTCTTAATAGCTTTTTGAGCATTCACTGTGCCAAGCTTCCTGACATACCCTGTCTCGATGGAGTCCCACGGTGGTTCATTAACCCATTTTACAGATAAAGAAAAGAAGGCTCAGAGATGAACTTGCCCAAGCCCTCACAATTACTAAATGGACGTGCAGAATCTCAAACTCAGACACCCAGACTTAAAACTGGACTCCAGGCCCCCATGCTGGGTGCACTAAGAATTCTCCCTCTCCCCATTTAGGGCACTTTCAACATACCCGCTGCATCATCTTAACCACTCTGAGCAGCAAGTGTTAGGACCCCCTTGGACAAACAGGTCAGTGAGGCCCGAGAGAGAAAGGGACTTGCCCAAGGTCACACAGTGAGCCAGGGGCAGCGGCGAGGTTCGCACCGCAGGCTTTCGCTCCCCTGCCTCCCTCCGGAGCGGGGTCCTCGACCACGGCCCCAGACCCCTCAGGTGGACCCCGACCCTCGGGGCAGGGGCCGGGGGTCGAGCCGCACCTCCGCCCGGAGGAGGAGTGGCGAGGCCGTCCGGACAGCCGGAGGATGCCCGGGAGGCAGGGCAGAGGATGCTCCCGCTCGCGGAGCAGCGAAGCCAGGCGGCGGCGGCGCGGCCTCCGGGAAGATCCCAGGCGGCGGCAGGGATCGGCCCTGCCCCGCGGGCGCCCGGGCCCCTCCCCACTCACCTGCGGCCCGAGCCGAGAGCGGGCGGCGGCGGCGGCGGCGGCGGGGCCCGGGCTCAGCCATTCCCCGCTGCCCCGGATGGGGAGAGACGGCGGCCGCTCACTTCCTTAGCAACCCGGCTCGGCGACCCACTTCCTTAGCAACTAGTGTCAATTTCAATAACTTTATTGGGACGCGGGCGGCGGACAGGGGAGCCCTGAAGGGCGGGGCGGGGCGGAGCCGGACACGACGCTGGCGCTTAGTAGGTACCCAACACGCACGGTCGTTTCACCGACCTAAGAGGCGTGAGGCCAGCGCAACGTGGCCTGACCCTCCCCCCACCCGCTGGTATCTCGTGCCTTAGTTTCCCCATCTGTGAAAGGGAACACACTGCCTTGGTCGCGCCACGCGATTTCTTTCCTAAAGAGCCCCCACGTCCATTATCTGACTTGTGGCTCAAACTGCTCCTGAGACAGCTCTCATTTAGGGTCCACCCAGTCACTCAAGCCAAAAACTTAGGAATCATTTTTGTCTCTTCCTCTCCTCCACCCCCCATATCCAATCAGTCAGCGTATCTCTTAGTCTACCTCTCAAATATTTCTCTTGTCTATCCACATTTCTCTATCTTCAGTGCCACCATACCAGGCCAGGCCAGGCTCCCTCATCCCTAGATTGCCTGCAATACCTGGTCTGCTTCTACCCTTTTGTCCTGCCCTGCCAATCCATCTTCCACAAGGCGGCCAGAGTGATCATTTTACAAGGTGAAACAGATCATGTCACACTCGTTGCTTAACACCCTTTAATGGAGTCCCACTGCTCTTAGAATCAAATCCAAAGCCCTTACTACCTCCTACAAAATTGCTAAACCTCTCTTCCAGCCACATTGGCCTGGAAAGCCGGGTTCCATCCCCCATAGGAACTCATACCTGCTGTTCCCCACTCCACAGAAGCTCTGTGAGAGCAGGTCTCTTTGCTATCACTGTGTCTGCCATGCCTAAAAGCATGCTTGTCCATAGAAAGTGCTCAATAAACATGTGTTGAGTGTTGAATGAATGCTCTTCCCCACCCACATCCTACTTTTGCCTAGTGTGGCAGATACTGCTACTTGCTCCCCAGAACTTTTTCTTGTTCCTGGATGCACAACTAGACTATATCTCCCAGCCTTCCTTGCAGTTCAGACCAAGTTCCGACCAATTGAATATGATATATGCCATTCTCAGATCTGGCCATAAAAACCTCCCATACAATTGTTCATACTTTCTTTACTCTAAAGAGAAGGATTTTAAAGGACTTCACTTTAAAGTGAAGGATTCCAAGGCCCTAGGAGATGGCTGAGCTGCAAAATGGAAGGAACTTGGATCAAGCCAGCCGACCTCAATCATCCAAGTTGGACAAGAAAATAAATTTTTATTGGATTCAGTGATTGAGATGTGGAGGGTTTTTGTGACAGCAGTTAGCTGGTCCCAACTAAGATATGTAACTCTGAATCATTCTTTGGGTCCCAGTTTACTTCCCTTCCCCTGTTAACCCCCCCTACTTCCCTACCCACCATTATTCAACATAGTTAAGTCAGTAAGTCATGTTTACCCTGTAATGACTACAAATATTGTTTTCTACTAAGCCAAATAATGTGTGTTTATGTTTCATTTCTTCCACATCTTTTGATATTTTTTGAAGTTTATAATTGCCTTGATTTTTTTCCATTTTCATTAGTTTTCCTTATAGTTATTGTTAATTTTTTTCTATATGTTCAATAAAGCAGGCAAATACTTAGCAGTGATTTTTCCAGATGCTTAAACACAACAAATAGTCCATGAGTTGTTGTTGTTGTTGTTTTTTCTTCCTGAAAACCTCAGCTCTAATCTGGGCCAGTGCTCTTCAGGCCTAATTCACAACTGTCACACTTGGACTTTCCCATGTCCTTCTCCTGCTTTAGGGACCCTGTTCCCTGGATTCCATATCAACTGGTTTATGGATTTATTCCCTTATCTCTGTGCAGCACATCTTTCAGTAGATTCCTGAGAAAGGGTGCATGGAAGCAAATATGTTTAGTCCTTGTATGTCTAAATATCTCTTTATACTGTCCTCATACTTCACTAATAGTTTAGCAGGGTATAGAAATCTAGGTTGAAATTTATTGTCTCTTGGAATTTTCAAGGCACTGCACCACTGTCTTCTGGTATCTAGATTTAAGACATCTAATGCTGCTCTGAATCTGTTCCTTTGTATGTGACTAGTTCTTTTTTTTTTAATCTTTGGAAACTTTTAGGTTGTCCTCTTTATCCATAATATTATGATATTTGATGATGATTTTCCTCAGTGAGCATTTTTCCTCACTTGTGTTAGCTGGGCCTTTTCAATCTGGAGACTTGTATCACTCCATTCTCGGAAATTTTCTTGTATTATTTCTTTGAAAATTTTCTCCTCTCTATTTTTTTTTTCCCTTCTGTTCTCTCTTTCTGGAACTTCTCTTAATGAGAAGTTGTACCTCATGGACTGAGCTCTTAATTTTCTCATTGTTTTTCTCTTACTGTCCCTCTTTTCTGCTTCTTTGCTCTACTCTCTGGGAGAAATCCTCAACTTAAGTATCTGTCTCTTCTATGGAAGGATTCTGGGCTTAATTTTTAGTGATCAATATTCCCCTCTGCAGACTTAGGTCATAACTTCCTCTCCCTGTTAAGTCAGTTACTACTTCCCTTTCTGTCTCTGTCTGCAAAAGCTTGCCGAAATCTCTGGGCCACTAATGTCTCCCTCCTGTCCTATGAGCAGTGTGGGCTGATACATTTTTTATTCCATGTTATCATATAAGTGAGATTCAAGGGGAAAATACACACATATCATCAATCCACTATGTTTAACTGGATATCTTTATTGCTTTATGATGTAAAAAAAAGAAAACAAAACAGGTAGATAAAAGGGTATGAACAGATAGTTCAGAGAAAAGGAATAGAAAACATGGCTTTTAAACATATGAAAAGATGCTTCTGCTCACTCATATTAAAAGAAATGAAAATTAAGACAACATTGAGATTTTTTCACTTACCAGAAAGAAAGAAAAAAAAAAAACTCTGATAAGGCACTGTTGCTGACTATCTGGTCTTGATTTTGTCCTTAGCAAGCTGTATAAAGGTCTGTAGAGAAAGAGGATTAGTAGTAGTGGTACTCGAGTGTAGGGTGACCGACTCCTCCTTGTTTGCACAGCACTTTCCCTGTTTTAGCACCAAAAGTCCCATGTCCCAAGAAATCCCTCAGTCTGGACAAACTGGGATGGTTGGTCACCCTACTATGGTGGGATAATTTTTTGCTGTATTACCAGTATGTTTCCATTTCCTTTTAACATTGTGGCCCCTTTTCTATCCAGCTTGGACTGTGAGGCATTTATCGCTCAGGGAGAAGTTGTTTAAGCAGAAAAAATAGGGAAAGAACTTTCTGAGTCCCAAAATCCCGGAGAAGGGACTCAGGAAGTGGAAGAAGTCTTGACAAGTGAGAATGGGCTTTCAACCTCCTGACTGTGGAGATTTGCTGGGAGGGGAGAGATGGTGAGAACACAACAAGGGGAAAGAGGCCAGTGGGGCTGGGACAAGAGATCCTGATATGGAGAGATCATGTGGATCACAGCAGAGACCCCCTCTCCTCCAGCTTCCACCAGAGCAAACTCCAGTCTGGAATGATCTGGTCTAATTCCATTCCATGTGGTCTAGCACCATTGTGTCAGTTCATCACAAGCAATAGAAACTAACTCTGACTGATGGTAGCAGAAACAGAATTTATTAAAAGGGTAATGAGAAGTTTAAAAAGTCACCAGGAAGTTTCTAGAAGTTTCCAGGAATGAGGGAGGCCAGGTCATGTGGGACCATGTAGTACTGGGCCAGTCTGGTGAGGACACTGGATGCCCAGCTTTCAGCACAGACATCTGGCCATGGGCACTGTCTCAACATCACTCTCACTCGTCCTCCCCGTGAGGATCCCCCACAGTCCCAGCTTCTTTGTAACCCAAGCTCTGATTGGCTGAGCCTTGAACACATGCCCATCTCCTACCAGCAGTGGAAGCTGTAGAGGCAAACATCTGACCTTTTGGCTTCTTTGGTGGGAGGAAGACTCTGCCTTCATTTACAAAATGAGAATTCTCCAAACATAGGAAAGGGATTCTGTTGCTAGGCAGGAAAGAAATATCTCATTATAACCAGATATCCCCTTTGCCAAGGAGGTCCATCAGTCCTCCCCCTCATTGTCACTCAGTAAGGACACCTCTCCCAAGCAGCAAGAATGTCACCAGTGACCACCCAGACAGAATGAAGCCCACTGTCATGAAATTTTGCTCAGTCCCCATCTGACTTATCCCGTGAGGGCATCCCATTTTAATGACTAGGGACATCCCAAATCCCCTGTGACAGAGGAGGGTACTGGATTCCTAGAGGTTTGGGGTCAAGATGGGAGTGAGGGAAGAGATCTGCTGGCACCTATTGTGGGTGGGACTCAGTAGAGCCAGCTTTCAATCTCTTCCCAAACCAGGAGAAAGGTAAAATACAGCCCTGAAACCCATGGATGGTTTTATTATGATCTCACCCAGGGAAAATAACTTCTGATGGACTCCCCACAGGGTTGACCAGTGCCAGATGGTCTGGCTCCCTGTGCAAGGGTAAAATCACCAAATTTCATTTCTTTTCTGACATTCTAGAGCCACGTTGTCCAACAGATCTTTTCACAATGATAGAAATGTTCTATATCTGTGGTGTCCGAGACAGTAGCCACCAGCCACATGTGGCTACTGAGCACTTGAAATGCGGATAGTGCTACTGAGGAATTAAATATTATTTATTCAATTTGAATTAATTTAAGTTTAAATGGCCACACGTGGCTAGTCGCTACTGTATTAGACAGTGCAGCTCAGGGCTATGAAAAATGACAAGCACAGACTGTGGGGTCCAGACAGTCTTAGGTTTGAATCCCAGCTCCACCCCTCACCAGATAGCTGAGTGATCCAGTGCCAGTCACATTATCTCTCTGGGACTCAGTTTCCTCATCTGCAAAATGGAGCCATTCATGCTACTGCTCAGGTTTACTGTGAGGATTAACTGAGATAGGATGTGGGACAGTGCCTGGCACTTAGTAGGTACTCCATAAATGGTGGATCTCTTTCCTTCCTTTACTGGGTCAGGGCCATGTGTCCTCCGGGCAAACAATAGTTGCAAATGTAAGGAGTCCTTCTGGTTAAGAGAGTTGGGTCTTAGAAATTTAGTGCCATTTGAGGAAGAGGCCTGAAAAGGGGTCATGTAAAAAGACTGCAGAGCTAAGTAAAATGAGTCAGACAGAAAAAGATAAATACTGTGTGATCTCACTTATAGGTAGAATCTAAAAAACAAACAACAAAACAAAAAAACCCTGAGCTCATGGATGTAGAGGACAGATTGGTGGTTGTCTGAGGCGAGGGGTGGGGGGTGGGCGGAATGGGTGAAGGGGGTCAAAAGGTACCAATTCCAGTTATGAAATGAATAAGTCATGGGGAAGCAATGTACAGCATGGTGACTATAGTTAATAATACTGTATTATATCTTTGAAAGCAGCTGGGAGACTGGATCTTGAAAGCTCTCATCACAAGAAAAAAATTTTTATGTAACTGTGTATGGTGATGGATGTTAACTGGACTTATTGTGGTGGTCATTTTGCAAAATATACAAATATCAAATCATGATGTTGTATACCTGAAACTGATGTAACGTTATGTCAATTATACCTCAAAAAATATAAAAAAGACTGCAAAGTGAATGATTTATTAAAATGCAAGGAGGTGGCATCCCAGAGCCCCTTTCAGGAAGAAATGAGATGCCGGCTTGGACGGAGGCCAAGCACCTGAGATTCGCTCCATGGTTCTCGCTTGGCTGAGTGCCCAGGTCTGTTATGGATGAGACTCTGGAAATTGAGGGAGTCTCTAAGGGCTGGGAATCAAGCTAATGCCTTCCAAATTCACATCTTTGATGTTTTCTGAAGAAAGCCAGACAGGAGTTAGCTGCTAATTGCTTCCTCCTCAGGCACTTAACCAACTGTATGACCTTGGGCAAGTTAGTTCACCCTTCTGGACCTCATTTCCCTACTTGCCTCCTACAAGGTTGCTGTGAGAATTTACCCAGAGAATGCTTTTCCAGCCATAAGGCATTGCAAATGGTGGAGAAAGAAGAAAAAACAGTGATAATTAAAATCTCAAAGCCAGAAGGAGGTCATAGAAACCTGGTAGGACTAGAATCGAGGTCCCAGCACTGGATTTTGTCTTACTTATTTGTATCCTCTATGCTTAGCACAGTGGCTGGCACATAGTGGCACACAATACCTGTATTTAAAAACATATATTTTCATCATTCACTTTTCAAACTGGCAGATTTTTTAAAGCAAAATTCTCAAGGTTGGCAAGAATGGAGAGAGGAGCACTTTCATCCCACTGCTGATGGGATGGAATTGGCACAAATTGTAAGGAAAATTAACATGATGACTAAGAACCATTTGAGTCAGCCCATTCCACTTCTAGGAATCAATTCTGAGGAAATAACGAGAGATGCTACTAAAGATTTAGACACAAGTATGTTCATCCCAGCTTCACTTACAACAGGGAAATACTATGTCCAACATTTGGGGTAAGGATAGATAAACTAAGATATGTCAGTAAGAGGGAATATTATGTTGCCATCGAAAATTATGTTTTTGAAGAGCATCTAATGATATGGGGAAATGCTCATGAAACTATAATAAGGAGGAAAGTAGGAGATCTACGTCCATTAGGAAGACTTTTAACTGCATGGTGATCGTCAAGAAACAGTCTCTTACACAATCAATAGAATGAAAAGGGCAACCTACAGAAAACATTTGCAAATCATATATCTGATAAGAGGTTAATATCCAGAATATATAAAGAACTCCTACAACTCGACAACAACAAAACAAACAATCTGCTTAAAAAATGGGCAAAGGACCTGAATAGGCATTTCTCCAAAGAAGATATACAAATGGCCAAAAAACACATGAAAACACGCTCGACATCACTAGAGAAATGCAACATCAATGTCAACATTAGCGAAATGCAAATCAAAACCACAAAAAAACCCAGAAAATAACAATGGGGGAGGTTACACTTTGGGTATTGGGATTATAGTTGATTCTTATTTTCTTCTAATACCTTTTCATATTTTCCAAATTTTATATAGTAAGCAGGAATTGTGTTTATTGTGAAAATGAAGTAGCTGCCACTACCCACCTATCAGAATGACCAAAATCCAGAACACAGACACCACCAAACGCTGGCAGGATGTGGAGCAACAGGAACTCTCATCCACTGCTGCTGGGAATGCAAAATGGTGCAGCCACTTTGAAAGACAGTTGGCAGTTTCTTACAAAACTAAACATACTCTTACCATGTGATCCAGCAATTGCACCCCTTGGTATTTATCCAAAGGAGGTGAAAATTTATGTCTACACAAAAACCTGCAAATGGATGTTTACAGCAGCTTTATTCATAATTGCCAAAACTTGGAAGCAACCAAGATATCCTGCAGTAGGTGAATGGATAAATAAACTGTGGTCCACCCTGACAATGGAATATTATTCAGCACTAAAAAGAAATGAGCTATCAAGCCATGAAAAGATATGGAGGAAACTTAAATGCATATTATTAGCTGAGATAAGCCAATCTGAAAAGGCTACATATTGTATGATTCCAACTATGTGACATTCTGGAAAAGGCAAAACTATGCAGACAGTAAAAAGATCAGTGGCTCCCAAGGGTTAGAGGGAGGAAGGAATAAATAGGTAGAGCACAGAGGATTTTTTAGGGCAGTGAATAGAGCATATGTTGTATGATATATGGTGGATATATGTCATTCAAACCTATAGAATGTACAACCAGGGTGAACCCTACTGTAAACTATTGACTTTGGGTGATAATGACATGTCAATGTAGGTTCATCAGTTGTAACAAATGTACTACTGTGGTGGGGGATGTTGATAATGGGGGAGGTTATACATGTGTGGGGGCAGTGGGTATATGGGAAATCTCTGTACCTTCCCCCCAACTTTGCTGTGAACCTAAAACTGCTCTAAAAAAATTCCTAAAAAATAAACAAGTTAAGTAGCCATTGTGATTTTAATGAAGGACATCATTGGCACCCCCACCATCCTGGCCTTGGTGATTACAGTTCCTGGGGTGGTCACCACCTGGAAGGTCATGAAGGTCCACCAGGACATGGTCACTTCTCTTTTCCTCCCCTCAGCGGCAAGGCCATCTCTGGTGCCCTGGGCACAACCAGACTCAGACTCTGCACAAAGCTGGCATTTGACACAGGGGTGGCCAACCCGTCAGGAAACATTTATTGAAATGACTGTGGGCAAGGCATTGTTTTAGGAGCAACAAAACACCTGAAGACGGCTAAAACATGGAGTTTGCACTGGGCTAGGACTCTGGAAGCATGGGGAGTCTTGGATATGCCAGTTCTGTGTGGCCTTAGACAAGTCACTTTCCCTCTCTGAGCCTCAGTTTCTTCACTCACAAATTGGGTGTGACTCCCGCTGGATGACCTCACAGAATTCCTGTGAGAGAGTTGATACTAAAATGCTATAGTGAAATGCTTCATTACTTAGTGGCCATGTGGGACAAGCACATCGGAAGTAAAGAAATTCAAAGGCACACTCTGGACCAGCAGGAAAGTGGGATCAGGGGATGGAGAGAGACTGCACATAGGGTGGGGAGGGTGACAGATAACCTACAGGTACTAGGTGGTAGCCTAGGGAAAGGAGATCAAGGGGAAGGCCATGGGGGAGCAGAAAGTCCCAGAAAGGACATTTATGGAGGACTTACAGAGTCAAGCACGTCAATCCTTCCAATGACCTATTATGAAGGTACTATCTCATCCCCACCTTACAGATGGGCCAACCAAGGGTACATAGTAACCACGTGAACCCAGAGCTCACACTCTCACCTCTGCCTCCAACCAGGTGGCCCAGCTCAGTCCCTTCACCTCTCTCAAGTCCTCTGCAAATATTGGGTGTGTCTTTAGGGCAGCAAGATGAAAAAATAAATATTCTATTCCCTTCCTCCCCAGAGGCTCCCAGGCTTGAGGAGAAGAGACACAAAGACATCACTGTGACTTGAGATGAGGCCTGCGGAAGCACATTAGCACATTCAGTGATGGGCAAACCGTGGTACTTCTCGGTTATCCTGTCCCTGCCCACAGCTCTCCGATGGCTCCTCTTCTAGAGGAATAGGCCGGAGGCTCCTCCTGCCAACATGGCCCACCTCGTTGTTGGCTGTATTTCCCTTTCTCTCTGGCCAGGCTCCAGGAGCTCACCAGCCTCTCTGGCCTTTGTTCCAGGTGTTCTTCCCACCTGGAAAGCCCTGTCCCCTGCACCCCTCTTTACACACACACACACGACATATCTGTCCATATCTGTTCATCACCCCCATGCCAAAGAGGGACCAAGCAGACTTCCTCTCTCAGCTGAGTTTTGTCTCCGCCCTGGATGAAGGAAAATGCTGTATGTTCTGGCACCTACAGGGAAAATGTGAACTGCACTTCTATCAATAAAAAACAAAGTCCCCAAACTTTGGAATGTCCCTCAACCACCCTTACCAAAAATTACCTTCATAGGCAGAACTGGATCAGTGGATGGAAGCCCCAGAGAGGCCCTCATAATAGTTTATTTATTTGTTGCATTTATTTAGCACTGCATATTTAGTTACAAATATTTGTTCATTATTTATTCATTTCTAGCACTGCATTTATTGGGTGCTTCCTGTGTGCCAGGCACTGTGGTAAGGACTTTACAGCCTATCTTTCTTATCACACATCCATGTCTTTAAGAGGTAGGAACTAATATTATCCCCATTTTACAGATGAAAACTGAGGCCCCAAACAATGACCCAGTGAGTAAGTGGCAGAGCCAGAATCAAAGTCTGTTCTAACGCAACTTCAAAGCCTGTGACTTTGGCCTCTTCTGGGCTCACAAACTGTGGACCGTAGGCAGCATCTGTCAGCAGTTGTATTTCATTTGGCCTGCTCAATGTTTTATAAAATTGAGAATTAATTGCCAACATTTAAAAACTTGGAGATTTCCCATATAAATTGGGTTTTCCAGCTTCTTGAAATTTCCAAAGACTTGGCCACACGGGGCCTGGGTTCCCAAATGGCAATAATTGGCTGGAGGGAGTAGCAGTTGCCCCCCTTAAACGGGGTATGTGAGTTCCACTTTGCCATATGTTCCCCAGCCCCCCACAGAACTGCCTCCTTCGTTTTCATTGCCTGCCTGACCCTTGGAAGCATGTGAGTTTGCGACTCCTGGGTTCACACTTTCTAATAGTTGGAATTGCCTTGCAACGTAGTAAGCTCCCCATCACTGGAGATGTACAAACGGAAGCTAGCTGGCAACTTGGTAGGGGTGTTGGAAAGGGATTTCAAGAGCCAGGTGGGGAACTGGATCAAATAGCATATACAATTCCTTCCAGCCCTGCAATGTCAAATATTTACTTACGACTTTGCAGCATATATTGTTAAGAACTAACTTCCCCTCTGGTCTCAACTCATTGTTTCAACCTTTCCTTTCCCTTCACCTTGGTTTCTTGATGTATTTATATATTTTTAATCACACGATTATGCTGTATGAATTCTTGTAAGCTTCCTCAAATCTTTTTTGGAAGAAGGCATGGGGAACAAATAAATCCATACATAAACATTTACATAAAGGGCTTGGTTCCAGGTACTGAAAAGAAACAACAACAAAAAAGAATTACAAGTTGTAACTGCGAAGTTATCTCAGTTTCCCTAAGATGCTTGGGCTCAAGAAGATAAAGGACCCAGGAGTCTGGGACACATCAGCTGTGAGCACGTGCCTAGGTGCTCCCAACCCACCTTCTCAAGAAAGGCAGTCTCAAAGTTTTATTTCACACACTTTATTTAAAATAGATTGTAAAATCATATGAGTAACTGTTCCAGTTAAAAAAAAAAAAAAAGGTTGCAGTTCCTTAATACTCCTCCCACCGAGAGGGGGAATCTATATCCTCTTTCCTTGAATCTGAGTAGGCTTGTGGCTGATTTAACCAATAGAATATGACAGATGTGACGTGATGCTATGTGACTTCTGACACTGGGTTATAAAAAGAGATGCAGCTTTGCCTGGCTTTGCCTTCTCTCCAGATGCTTCCTCCTGGGATACTTCCTCTTAGAACACAGCTTCCATGCTGTGAGGAAGCTCAAGCCACACTGAGAGGCCATTTGTAGGTGTTCCAGTCAATGGCCCCATCTGAGCCCAACATTCCAGTCACCTGAGCCCAGGTACCACAAACGCAGTCACCCCCAGCTGTCTTACCAGCTTAGGCCCCAGACATCACGGAACGGAGGCAAACCAGTACTCCTATGCCTTGTCCAAATTCTCAACTCATAGAATGTGTGAGCAGAATAAAAGGATTTTTGTTTTACGCCACTAAGTTTGGGGTGGTTTGCCATCCATCAACAGAAAATTAGAACAGGAACCCAATGAGTCAAACCATAAAGAAAAGGACAGTGTAAATGGTAAGTTCCCTTTCACAACATTTCATTCCATCTCCCTCCCCGGAGGTAACACTGTTAACAGTTTCAAGTGTATCCTTCCAGAACTTTTTCTATACATTTAAATATGTATGTATAATAGAAATATATAGATTTTGTGTTTCTTTTTTATTTAAGTGAGATTATACAAAAAAGGCATCTTGCTTTTTTCTATTAATAATATGTCTCAGCAATCTCTTTAAATGTACAGAAGAACTTGAATTGGTAATCTATTCATATGTCTCCAAGATGGCCGTCTCTGATCCCTACCTCCTTGTATTCAAATCCTTGTACAGTCACTTCCCACACTGAACCAGCAATGGCTTGTGTGACTAATAGAATATGGCAGAAATGTTGGTTGCCACTTCTGAGATTAGGTTATAAAAGGCACTGCAGCTTCTGTCTTGGTCTCTTGCTCTTTCTCTTAGATCTCTTGTTCTGGGGAAAACAGCTGCCATATCAAAAGCAGCCTTGTGAAGAGGTTCCACGGGGAATAACTGAACCCTTCTGCCAACATTCACATGAGTGAGCCATCTTAGAAGTAGACCCTCCAGCCCCAGTCAAGCCTTCAGATGACTGCAGCCCTGACTGACATCTTGACTGTAACCTCACAATGACCCTGAGCCAGAACCACCCAGCTAAGCTGATTCCAGATTCCTGACTCTCAGAAACTGCAGGAGGTAATCAGTGTTTGTTCTTTTCAGCTGCTGAGTTTTGGGGTGATTTATTCACAGCAATAGATAACTAATATATGTGGCTTTAATTTTTAAAACTTAAAAAAGAATATAGCAAAAGCTCTTTATCACTCCTACCTCTAAACACCAGGTCCCCCATCCTCTCCCACCTCCCCCAACTAATTCCCTTGGTAAAAGTTAGATTTATTACCTTGGGTACAGAAGCAGACATGCCCTTGGCTTCTCTCAGAGATTATCTGACCCAAGTGAGGCTGTGGCAGGATGGCATTCCCTTTCAGCAGCTGTAAAGTCATGCCCTTCTT